>JAKTWV010000075.1:0-50604 GCA_030582235.1 Ruyongia ponderosae | reverse complement strand
TAATGGGATAAATAGACTCAAAAAACACCAAAACAGACTTAGAGTGACAAAAATGAACGAACCGGAATTCAGAAAGATGACCATTCGAACAAGGGAACGATGTTTGAGGTTGGTGTATTGAGTTTAAGGCAGGTCGGAAGGAGTTTTCAAATGCTATATTGAAGAGAAGTTTGCAAAAGTCGTTGGATGTCCAATTTTTGATCCAATTTTTGCATGTAATTTTTGAAATATTGCTGTTAAAAATATAAAAGAAGAACTGCTAGATAGCGGCGGCTCTATTTCATAGATATTATGGGCACCAGCTAAGATTGAGGTGCTGTGTGCGTTAAATTATGTGTTTGAATTTTGGGCATTTTGGCTTCAAAAAACCCCATCGGTTTACTCTGAAGCCAGTAACGTTATGAGTAGACACACTGTCATAATTTGACAAACACCATTGTCTGCGCAATTAAGGCATCCCGGTATGTGATGGCATAACGCTCCATTTTTCGTTGTTGGGATATGCGAAATCTGGTCGAGTATACAGTCCAATCGGGGTCAAATCGGGGTCGATGGATGGCAAATCGATCGATCGACCGCTCGAAAAATGAAAAAAAGATGGACTAAGTTCGGAAGAATATTGTATAAAAGATCCGTATCTTGATTTTCACATACATTAGATAGCTGATGATACAATGTTTTTATTAATAATTATTAGATTCTGTTCTATCATTAATGGCGATCTATTTAGCTTGATTTGTATTCAAAAGCGATGTTATGATGAATATTCCAATAATTTTGAGTGTTTTGATTAAGTTTAAAATTCCACAGTACCTACCCTAGCTCTAGAACAATTTTGCAAATGCGATTGAATTGAATTTATGATGATTTTATCAATTATAGACATAAAGTAGTATCAATATTCATTGATGAATAATCTTGAAGTACTTACTTACAGGTGATAGAACCAAGCTCAGCTGTTAATGATCATCATATATTCTAGCCGGGTAAAAATATTACGTAATACCGCTTTATACATCCCAACACCACATAAAGGGCCAGGGGCATTTTTTTCTTCTTTTCAAAAAATACTCTCGTCTTCAATAGGGAAGAAGGCAAATAATATGGTATGTATCAGTATGATATTGTTGTCAGGGGAACATCTACTGACCCTATGTATGTTCTAGCTTAAACTGAGACTGCTACAGAAGAAGAAGCAGGAAGAACTTGCACAAGCGGCAGCTAATAATGGCGACAAAGACGCCCACACCAACATCAGTGGCAAGATAAACCCTGCTCAAATCAGGATTGACAAGGATCTGAACGAGTTAGAGTTACCAAATACAATAAGGTTGACAAAAAAGATGAATTCTACAATGGAATTTGATATTCTGATAAATCCTGATGAAGGGTATTATAAAGGCGGTAAGTTCAATTTCAATATCAAATTTAACAACAATTTCCCGATTGAACCACCAAAAGTGAAATGTCTTAACAAAATATACCATCCGAATATTGATCTGGAAGGAAATATTTGCTTGAATATATTGAGAGAAGATTGGTCTCCTGTATTGAATTTAAATAGTATATTGGTTGGCTTATTGTTTTTGTTTTTAGAACCAAATGCCACTGATCCATTGAATAAAGAGAGTGCCAATGTTTTGATGAAGGATAAGAATCTATTCAAGAAATATGTTAGAGTTAGCATAAGTGGTGGAACAGTGAATGGTGAAAGATATGACGTGGTGGCTAGCACTAACTGAAATAATTTGTATAATCATTTGAAGATGAGCTCATTTAGAAACCAAGTATTATCAAACCGTCATCAACATATTGATTGATTGTCAAGAAGTGACAGGTGGATGAAAGGAAATGGTTTGTGAGTGGAAAGGCCATTGTTGGGCCATTATTCCTGATCATTGCCCGATTTGATAACATGTTTGATAATGCTATCACTTTGATGATATGACTGATTCTGAATGTTGCAGTTACTTATTATTATTATTATCATTATTATTGTTATTATCATTATTATTATCTAATCTTATCATGGAAAAGTACAAACAGGAAATTGCTCAATACAGATCAAATAATAACCTATAATCATTAATGCCCAGGTGGTTATTTTGATAAGGAGAGAAGAAAAACAATCCTGCATACCATATCTTGGAATAGCATCTCAATAATGGGTTATTGTTTATTGAACATTAGCACTGGGACTTGTATATGACAACAACTGGAATGGTTTAGGTTGATAATAAACGTTATGAATTGGAAAGGCTAGTGTAATTAATTCGTATTCATGTTAGTCTCCAGCCGCAAATTACCCGCTTCATTCCAGAGTAAAATTACCACCAGCCGCTAATGGTTTCAGCCAAAAACTAAAAAAAAAACACCAAAAAAGGACACAAATCACTTCTTTGAAGACACCACCAAATTAAACAAACAAATAAAAGATGGTTGAAGTATCACTTACTGTTGGTAAATTGGACGCTTCATTGGCGTTGTTGCTGACCGAGGACCATCATCTCATTGAGTTCCCAACAATTCTTTTGCCAGATGGAATAAGTGCTGGTTCTGTTGTTCAAATCAAATGTGAAAAGGACTTGCCATTACAGGAACAATATAATAAAGAGTTTGAGGATATTCAAAATGAAATCCTTGAGAAATTCGGTACCCATGAACCAAGGGCTCCAATTCTCAAAATTAGAAACGTTACCCAAACATCTTGTGTTTTGGAATGGGAAAATATTGAATTAGGTAGTGCTGATATTAAATCCTTGATACTTTATAAGAATGATTCAAGATTGGGATCAATTCCAAACCCATTGGTTAATACAACAACAAAACTATCTGGTTTACCAATTGATACTCCATTTGAATTTAGTTTGAAGTTATACACAACCTCAGGTGTATACGATTCAAATCTTGTCAAGATTAGAACCCATAAGATGACAGACTTATCTGGTATAACCTGTTGTATTGGTGATATAGAAGATCCAAACTCTTCCTCAATAACAAGAGCTGAAATTGAACAATGTCTTGTCAATATTGGTGCTAAACCATTACAAGATGAAGTTCAAGTAGATACCACTCATTTTATTTGTACTTCTAATGTTGGTGTTCAATGGAAAAAGGCACTTGATAATAATATTCCTGTTGTTAGACCTGAATGGTTGAAGGCTTCTGAATTAGAAAGAAGAATTATTGGAGTTAGAAACTTCTATCTTGATGCTGATCCTTCATTTTTAAATCAATATAAATTTGAGAAAATTGTTATTCAAGAAACAACACAACAAGAACAAGAGCCTGAACCAATTTCGAAAGATGAACCACAAACTGTGCCTGTTATAAGTAAGGAAGAACCAACTGAAGAGGAGCAGCTAGAGGAAGAAGAACCTGTCAAAGAAGAGGAGCCAGTAACAGATGGTGAACAGGCCAAAGAAGAAGAAGAAGAAGAAGTCGAGGAACAAATAGCTAAAACACCAAAAGAAGTAGAAGAAAAGGTAGAGGAACCAGTCGAATCAGTGGAACCAACTCAAACCTCTGAGCCAATTGAAACAGTTGAAGAAACAGTTGAACCAGCGGTAGCTGAACCTTCAGAAGAGAAAGAAACCATAGCTAATGATTTTGAGGATGTTGAAATAAATGGAGAATCTACTAATATAGCTGAGACTGTGACTGAGGAGGAAGAAACTCTTTCTCAGCCAATTAAAGAAGAAGAGGAGAAGGCTCCTATAGTAGAAGATTCAAAGGAAGAAGAACCAGCTGTTGAACAACCAGTCAATATTGAGGTTGAGAGTACAGAGGTTGAAGCAGAGGTAAATGAAGTTGAAGATGGAGATGAAGAAATAGTTGATTCTAAAGAGACAACACCAGTTCCTACAACTAATGATGGTACTACTACCACTACCACTTCCTCTAGTTCTAAAAAGTCCAAGAATAAAAAGAAGAAGAACAACAAAAAGAAATGATGTAAGGAGTTACAACACAAAAAGAATAGGATTTAGTGCAAAACAAATGTTTTTATATATCATTATTAGATTATTATAGTATTATTATAAGTATTATTATGACCTGCATTTTGAAATATATAGAAACGTCATTGACTAGGTAGAACTCTTTTTATATTGTTTTTTAATTCTATAATGAAAATACTGGATACTAGATTGATAGTTATCTGTAAATCGGAAAGGAAGCAGAATGAAGAGAAATTGATCAATCTTGAAGCAAAACCTTTGAGGATAATAGAATGATGTAGAATGTTGTACAATGATTTAGAATGATGGTAGAATGGATATGTTTTTTGATAAAGAGAAATCTTGTTGAGTTCTTATTCTCCTACCAATCTCTTGACTCTTCTCAATATGGAATCCTTTTCTGGGTCATAAGGTCTATCTTTTGAAGGGATTTCCAAGATGGCTGGGAATGGCGCAGTGTGGCTGTCGAGCAGGAATCTGATTCTTTCAGCAACGTCCTGTGTGATCAAAAGTATCCCGATGTCTGATCTACCCACTGTGAATTCCTTAAACTTGTCCTCAATCTGTTCATCGGATTGCTTGATGTCGACAACGTAGAAGTTCTTTGACTTTGTGGCCTCGTCGACGTGGCCAATGCCCGCCAGCAAGAGTCCTGTGACGGTGTCCTCGTCCCCAATGGCAGCTATCAGTGTACGGTTCTTGTTTGTGGACATTTGATGTTGATGTTGGTTTGATGGTTTGATAGCACTCAGTCTTGAAAGTCTTTATCAGTTTTGCAATTAAATTTGAATTTGGGCGATGATTTTTTGAGGATTTCTGAATTTGGGAAATTTTGCTGAATTTTATTGATTTTGATGGTGTTTTGGAAGTTTGAAGTGGGTGGTACTGATAGAGAGGGAGTGGTTAGTTATTAGTATTATTATTACACACACAATTGTAGCATATCCACTCAATCTGTGTATATTTAAACACAAAAAGACCTGCTCATTATTTCTCAGTTTACCCTGTTGAAAGCGAAAATTTACAACTTTTACAACATCATCATCATCATCATCATCATCATCAATCAAAGACCACAAAGAACCAACCACAAAGAGCCAGTCTACCAAACCATGCTGAACTCACTCAGAATCAACACATCCTTCCAGCCAAGAAGACTTGTCCACTCCACATCCACAGCCCTCAGTGGACACAGTAAATGGTCAACCATCAAACATGACAAGGCCAAAAATGATGCTGAAAGAGGACGTTTAATGACAAGATTTGCTCAACAGATTGCTGTTGCTGCCAAATTGGGAGGTGCTGATCCTACAAATAACTTCAGATTACAATCTTGTATCGATTTAGCCCTAAAGAACAACGTTACCAAAAAAGTTATTGAAGCTGCCATCAAGAGAGCCAGTGGTGGTAATGAGAAGGGTGATAATGCTGAACATATGGTTTATGAAGCTATTGGTAGTGGAGGTGTTTCATTCATCGTTGAAGCATTCACTGATAATAAGAGTAGAACTAATGGTTTAATGAAATCTACATTTAGTAAATTTGGTGGTTCATTAACTCCAACATTATATCAATTTGATAAAAGAGGTTATATTGTTATTGAAAAGGAACATCATGAATTTGATGATATATTTGAAAAAGTTTTAGATCAAGGTGCTGAAGATGTTGAAGAATTACCAGCTGAAAATGAAGAACATAAAGATTTAAAAGATATTGAAAATAAAGAACAATTAATCGAAATATTAGTTGAACCAAATCAAACTGGTAAAATGGTTCAATTTTTAAAAGGTGAAGAATATAAAGTTAAAGAAGTTGGATTTGCATACATACCAAAGAGTGATTCATTAGTTGAAATAACTGATCCAGAAGTTCAAATAAAATTCAACAAATTAATCTCATCATTAGAAGAAATTGATGATGTTACTGATTTCTATCATACATTAAAAGAACAAGATAATTAATTCATCAGAGAATTAAAATACATTACACACACACACATATAGTATACTTGTAAATAAAAAATAGAATATTCCACATATAAGACTAAAATATAAGAATTAGTTATATCTTAAGATCAAACTACAACTTGGAGTTACGACCAGGAATATCAAAAAAACAAACAATATTACTTTGACATAAAATATGTGAATTTGAGTAATAATATAGTAAATAATAATAATAATAATAAATTGGGTAGGGTTTAAAAGGTAAATGATGATTGTAAGTGATAGTATTGATGACTCAACTAGTCAAGGCAATTTGAAATTGATGGAGAGTGATTTGTGATTGTAAAATTTGGCTTGGACAAAAAAAAAACACAAAACGCATAATAATAATGATTGATGGGCTCATAAAATAAGTTTTAAAATACAATTAATACGTAAAGCATATAGCTATGATTTTGAGATGAAATCAAATTTCTTTAGTAATCATAATCAATTGATTTTTGTAATTGTTTTACTTTATTGAATTTGATTTCATAAGATTGAATTTTGATTTTGAATTTGCTTCTGCTTTAATTTGATTTTGATTCGTTTTTGTAAAATGTTTTAAGAATTTGAACAAATTCATTCTTCCTTCTTTTCATCCAAGATTGATTTCAAAGTGGCTGATGTTTGTTCTGGGTTTCTTCTAACTCTTAAAGTACCATCAAAGGCAAACTTTCTGTATGTGAAGAAACAAGCAGAAAACACAGCAGCTGACATGGCTATGAATAATGGGGTTAATTCCAAAGGAACGTTGAAGGTTGACTTCTTCTATTTGATTAAATATAATCTTTGTTAGTATTATGATTCTATAATCATTTGTGTTTCGTTTTAAACTTGTCTTGAAATCTGAATTGTCATTGTTGTTGTTTTGAATATCTTTCTCATCTCTTTTGATTTTATTCCTCAGTATAATATTTTTTCCCATACTTGTTGTGCAATATATATATCATCTTTTTCTTGCATCCAAATCTGATCAATCTCATTACAAAAGTATCTCTGCTTCAATCATAATTTTTCTGAGCAATTAATATTTACTTTTTAAAGCAACAATATCAGTAGTTCAAGCAAAAAAAGTCACAGAACAACGACACGTTCAGATCTATCCAAGGACAGCAAAATCAATACGTACAGCAGCATTGAACATATATCTGGTGGCTCTCATTGTGGATGTGGCTGAATATAGATTTGTATTTGGTATTAAGGATCTAGAAAGTGTTAAAGGAAATTTGTCTTTGTCGAAAAAATCGTTCTATCAAAAAAAAAAAAAAAAAAAAAAAAGAAAAATTAAAAAATCGAATTTGGTTGGTTTAGAAAAGTGGTGTGTGGATGTACACATTTTAGCAGAAGAAGAGATTTGTAACCTATGTATATGTATTGTATTGTATCACAGCGTGACAAGCGAGTCCTTGATGAGTTCATAACTCCACCAACTCACAGCCATGGATGGTATCACCTTGAACAGATTAGCAGTCAACCCTTTATATGCACCGAAGAAACCCTCTGTTTTGAAGATTGTTATTAGGGCATCAGTAACAGATTTATATTGGAATCCTAATTCATTCTGTCCCATTGTCAATACTTGGAATCTTCTTCTTAATAGATCAAATGGATAAGTCATTGTTTGTGCAATTCCACCAGCCACAGCACCCATTAATAGTTTTGTCCATGATGAATATGAATCTGGTATGACTTCTTTCAATTGTTCATAAACTGCGAAATTGATGGCGACATATGGAGCAACACCTAAAGTTGTTGGCCATATACCTCTATATAATGCGAAAAACCCACCTTCATTCTTATATATATGTTTCAATACTTTCATAAAACCAGGAGGTTTTAAAGTATCATTAGCCTTTGATTTGTTTAGATTCTTCAAAGTTGCAGTTTGAATGGATAATCTTGTTCTTACCAAATCTAGTGGGTAAGTAACAATGACAGAGGCAGTACCACAAACACCACCTGCAAATAATCTTTGCCAATTGTTCAATTCTGTTGTTGTTGTTGTTGTTGATGATGATGATGATGATGTTGAATCTTTTAAGAATCTGAATTTTATGTTTTGATAGACGTAAAACTGTACTGCCGAATAAGGGAATATTCTAATACAATTGAGTCCATTACCTCTAAATAAACCTTTGAAACCTTCCTCTTTATACATCTTCCAAATGGTGGGGAAGATTCCGTTATAATTTGTAGAGTTTGGGCCTTGAACTTGGAAGAGTATTTTAGCACGTTCAAATGGCGAGACGACTGTTCTTGAGATGGCTCCGGCAAAGCCCCCGGCAATGAAGGAGGCCACTGAGTCCTTCCTTAGGTATGCCAGCAAGGTGTTGTGCTCTTCATCGTAGCTTGTGAGCAGTTCTGTCATACGATGTGTTGAAACTTGTGTGATTATTTTCTAGCTGTTGGTCTTGTAACTTGTTCCAGGAACTGAATTTGAGTGAGTCTCTTTGTAATTTTTCAATGTTTTTTTTTTTCCCTGAGGTCTGTGGCTGGTGCAGATTTGTTGAGCGGGTGAAGGAGACTGCGGCTGGTGTGTTTGGACTGGACGAACAGAGAGACAAAGAAGGAAGAAGAAGAAACAAGAAAGAGAAAGAAATGGGAAAGAGGTGATGAAATGGCAAAGGAGAGATGGATGTACCCACTACCTAGTACCTACTACCCGTTTACCCTCCACAGCAACAGCAACACCGAACTACCGAGAACAACTTAACACGCTACCCCGGATTCTTCTTTCATTCTTTCTTTCAGTTCGCAGTGACACAATCTCTCAGCAGATCCGGGAAGATGGCAACGTGGCTGAAGACTCAACAGAGAAGAGTATAAATAGAGAGCCATCCCCTGAATTATTTGCATCTTCCTACAACATCCATCCTACAAGTTACTAGAACAACTACAACAACTACTACAACTACAACACACACACACAATGAAGTCCGTCATCAAGCTAAAGTCTATCCAAACCTCTGGAAGAATCTTCTACAAAAACTCATTCACACACCTCTCAACACAGAACAGAACTTACATCATGTCAAACCCGGCACAGTCAAAGTACTCCCTCATCAACCACAACAAGGACAAGGAGGATGCTGCCACTACAACATCATCAACAAGCTCAAGCTCAAGCTCAAGCTCATCAGGTTATCCAACCGTCTACAGCGAAGGTGAAGTCGAAACTGCCGGGCCTTCAGTCAGAGTTTAGATTAGCTTATAATACTACCCGTATTACTAATCGTTTTGTTATGCCCCCCTATTTGTGATCTTTATTATAACGTTCCGTTGCTAGTGTCTTGTATATCTGGAATATCACACTCTATCATTTCTTTCTTGTTAAACCTAGTTTGTAGTCTCTAGCTGTACATCATATATAGCTGATGGCTTTGACGCACGGACCACGTTCGCTATAGAGTCCGCAGTTGACGGGTATATGTATACTCCTATACATATACATATCACACATCCTGATTCCTGATTATACACTACTCATGATCTCATGTTGGATCGAACTCATCTCACAAATCTGTTTGCACCTATTCTCAAAATTTCATACCTGCACGGGCAAAAGCATCTCCCGAAAATTAATTTTGAGAAGAAGATGAGAAGATGAGAAGATGAGAAGATGAGTCAGATCTCGTGGATATTTGCATCACAAGATCTCAAAAATTTGTTACAATTGCACTTTATACAACAGCTACAAGTATTTATGACTGAGATGCTATTTGGTATGTATATAGAACATAATATAATTAATGATAAGGTATAAACGGAATTGAAGATGATCAACTCTTTAATTTAGAAAGAAATGAAGGAGACATGAAAAAATAAAGCACAAATGACAATTAGTAATAGTAGTAGTAGTAGTAGTAGTAATTTATAAAGTGATTAATGATGATTTAAAAATCAGCTAAAACCTTGCTTAAGATTTCAACAAATAAATCAGCATGCTTCTTTTCAAAAGTTAAAGTTGGTCTTAATCTAACAGAGACTTCAGCACAACCACCAACGTTAACACCATTTTGTTTCATCTTATATAAGAAATTGTTTCTTTCTTCAGCACTTGATAAATCCCAAGCAATAAAGGTACCTCTACCCTTACCTCTTAAATTACCTAATTTAGTTGGATATTTAGCTTGAACAATTGATAATTGATCATATAAATAAGCACCAACTTCCTTAGTCTTGGTAACCAAATCATGCTTAACAACTTCTTCAGCAATGGCACCAGCAATGATCATTCTTGCTGGGTCACCACACCAAGTGTTGAATTGTCTATATGGTTGGTTTGGAACAATTGTTGGATCATTAAAGAAATAACCAGCAGATTGGAATTTTTTAGAAAATGTAACAAAATCTGGAGCTGGTGATAAATTAAAATGTTCATGAGCCCACATGGAACCAGTAGCACCAACACCTGTTTGAACTTCATCAATGATCAAGGCAACACCATGCTTTAAAGTAATATCTCTTAAACCTTGGAAAAAGGCATTTGAACCATGATTATCACCACCTTCTGATTGAATTGGTTCAACAATTAAAGCAGCAACTGGAGTAGCATTGGTCTTGATGATTTCTTCAACAATGGCTAAACATCTTTCATCTTCCTTCTTGTTGTATTCAACATTATCTTCTAATGGATATTTATAAGATGGATAATCAGCCTTTGGCCATTTAAATGATGGTAAATCAATTTTATGAATTGGTTTTGAAGCAGTAACAGAACCAGAAGCAAATAAACGACCATGGAAAGCTCTTCTGAATGAAATAACAGATAATTCTGGAGAACCTGGAGCAGCATTCAACATTGTTGATTCGTTTTCTTCAGCAGTGAATGGAGTACCAAAACCTCTCTTCTTTTCTTGAAACCACATGAAAGCAGCCTTAAAAGCTAATTCATTGGCATCAGCACCAGATAAACCTGACCAAACGTATTTTTGACCCTTTGGAGCAACAGCCAAGATTTTAGAAATGATACCTTCTAAATCAGTACCTGGGAAGTTACCAATAGCTGGTCTTTCAACAAGAGCTCTAATCATTTCTGGAGATTTAGCAGCTTCAATCAATGCTGGGTTATTGTAACCTAAGGCAATGGAAGCGATTTGAGCATAGACATCCAAGTAGACGTTACCATCGACATCAGCAATGTAGTTACCGTTTGATTTGGCGTAATCAGCGACAAAGTAAGAACTTCTTGAGTCAAAGACCTTATCAAGAGAAGCCAATTGAGCCTTTGATACTGGGCCTGGGATTTCAGTGACCTTGACAACTGGTTCAGTTGGTTCTGAAGGGTAGTACTTTTCAGCAACAGACATGATGATGAGAGTGTTTGTTGAATAAAGATGAGGAAAAACAGAGGAAGGAAAGAGAGGGAACAAGAAGACAAGAAAGTTTAAGGGAGATGAGTCGAATTTATAGTTGAGTTTTTGGCAAGATTGAAAGTTGGGCCCATTTTTCGAGATGAGCGGATGGCTTCCCGATTGGGACGGGATCGCGACGGGTCCAGTTTTGGCAGTATTTTGCGTTGTCGTTGGTTGTTGATGGATGGTGTTGGTGTTGGTGATGAAGGTGTCAAGAGTCAAGAGTCAAGAGTCAAGAGTCAAGAGTGTGAATAGTATTTGTGTCTTTGTGTCTTTGGAGCAGCGTTTGTCGTTATGCTGGCGCTGTTAAATCGACGAGTTGGTTGTGATTTGTGATGCCAGAACGAACAGCGCTGAACTGGTTTCCAGACATATCACATACACACTACTACACTACTACACTACTCTACTACACACTACTACACTACTGCCACCAACTGCTCTGTCTACGAATCACCACTCGCTTCAACCGCGCGCTACTTCAAATATCCATTCTGGCACAATTGGCACAAATATTCAGTCAGATATTCAAATACTCAAAAAATAATGGAATAATGGAGAACTCATCGCAGTGGACAATCTCGCAATTTATCAATTTATCAAAACCGCTTCTGCCTAAAACTGAAATATTCCCCAGCCTGGACCGGTAACGGCTAGGCAGAGCAGATAGCAGATGCCGGTAGTATGGTAGTATACTAATACTGGCACAATGGCAGGTGCCTTTCAAATTACAAATCACTAATACTAGTACTAATCATCATCATCATCAAGGAATATTAGATATGTACACATGGATACAATATTATATACAGCTAATTAACAAAGGCATCAGTAGATTACTCAGAAACGGAGTTGAAAAAAGCATTAAAAACAAAGAAAACAAAAGGACAATTAAACATAAATTACGTTTCAAAACAACAAACAAACATACCAAACCATCAACAAACAACAAATCAAACAAAAATAGTATCATTCATCATTAATTATTAATATGTGAGAAACATTGAACAAAGTTCAAATCCTCCCAAGTACAATGTGTGTAAGGAAACATCAAAACAAAAACAAAAACAAACAACAACAACAACAACATAATCATCATCATCATCATCGAGACTTAAAAAAAAGGGCAAACAGATTAACAGATTGAAAGTATAATAGTACGACAATTATTAGTAGTAGTCATCAAAGGAGTTCCGACTCTTCATTAAGGTATACTTAACAAAAGCACAAATCACAAAGAGGAATTTGATTAATGGACTTTACTTTATGGACAAATTTGACATTCTTCCCATTGATCAAATTCATGTCTTTCATAAATATATCTATTCCCACTATTAGCATGATAATAATCAACTTTATCTGTCATCAATAAGATTAATGCAAAATTCTTCTTTAATCCAACCTCATTAAGATTTGAACCATCAACACCTCTTCTTATACTATCCAACTTCTTAGAGTAATCAATAGTCATCTTGGCTCCTGGTTCTGGATTCTTATAATTAGCCTTCAATTTATCAGATAAAGAATCCCAATTGTTTACTAATTCATCTTCCCATTCATCTCTTGTAGGTTTATTTATATGACTATGATGGTTATTATTGCTGTTATTGCTGTTATTGTTATTGGTATTAGTAAAATTATTGTTATTATTAGTAGTGTCATCATTATCATTATTCTGGTTGGTATTATTAGTTTGGTTTGTATTTGTATTTGTATTTGTATTTGTTGTATTTGTATTCGTAGCACTTGTATTTATGCTTTCATCATCATTATCATCATTATTATCATCATCATCATTTTTGACATCATTTTCATCAACTGGTTTGTTTCCAAAACAACTAGTAGAAGCATTTGGATCAACATCTTTTGAATATACTGGATAATCCAATTCAAATCCATCAAGATCATTAAATGTCAATATTTTGGCCTTACCACTAATTCTAAATTGTTCATTTGAATTCTTGAAATAAAAGCATGCTTGAAAATTCGGATTCTTTGTTAAATTGGTATATTTTTGAAACCTTACATCTGTTGAAATCGTCAAAACATTTGTCTTCTTATTGTTGAATAAAAACCCATTATAAAGAACAGTGGAAATTGATGGAAATGTTTCATCTTGTGAATCAATGGTACCAATGGTGAAAGTTAAAGGACTGTCAGGATTGTCTTCCAATTCTCTTCTAGCAGCATTGGTAAAGCTAGGAATCCATGGGGCCATTAAATACATGATCTGTGGATAGTTCGGGATTATATGTAGGTATGCAGATGACAATAGTAGATGCTCTTCTCTTCTCTGTTTTTAGATGATAAATGTGTTGAATGTGAATGTGTTGATCAATCTGTGTGTTGTTTAGAATAAGTAAGATTGATATAAGACTTTCTTCAATGAAATTCAAATTATTTCAAAAGATGATAAGTAGAGATGAGTATTAATTTAATGTGAGAATATATTGACAGCACCACACCTTCTTTTTTGTGTCCTTTGTTGAGATTCTTCTGAGTGGGGGAGAGTAGGGAAGATCCTTGGGATGTTTGAAGGATCAGGGTTGTTTCAAAGTATGAGATCTCAGAAGCTATGATGGCAACGATATTGAAGGGATGTTAGTTGATGGACAATGGACTAACAAGGCTGTAAAATCAATAATTTTATTTAAAAAGAGACAAGGGCAAATTTGGAAAAAAGCATAGAAATTTGATTTTTTTTTGATTTTTTTTTGATTTTTTTGTTTGGTCAAATTTTTTGTTGAAAATTAAAAAATTAAAAAAAAAAAAAAAACAAGTTACGTAAGCAAACGTGGGCGGATTATGTAATCTTCTATACTATATACAGGGTTCTATATTGGATCTTATCTGACAATGGCATTAGGCAGGGAAGTTTTGACTGGTCTGCTATGACATGTGAGAACATCATCATCGTAACATACGTATCCTTCGACATCGGTTTTCAAATGCTCTGCTAACAATCGCCATATTTTCTTGTTGATTCTGTAATTATGAAACTTTTCATGGTTTTGGAAGTATAGATAATCCCCAGCCTTACAAACAGCTGGTGGTCTCAATAATTCAAGCTTGGTTTGTGGTGGTGATGACTCATCTGTTTCAGTCTCTGTAGTGGTTGTTGTAGCATCACTATCATCAACTGGTGGTTTACCTTCAGCACATAAGATCATGGCACCCGATGGGTATCCCATCATCTTTCTGGCCTTGATGTTCATTAAAAGAACAACTTTGGTATTCAACAGATCTGAAGCTCTGAAATGTTTTCTTAACCCACTAACCACTTGGACATTGGTCTGTTCAGCAACATTGATTGAACTAATATATAATGAATCTGATTCTGGGATAGGTACACATTTTTCAATGACACCAACCTTCAACTCTAACATCTCTGGCTTTGGATTCATTTGTTCAGTAGGTTTGGTTGAATATAATCTTTGTGCTAAAACAGTGGAAACATTGGAGTAGTATAAAGAAGATCTTAGGATGGATCTCGATAATGGAGATATTCTATGCATTAGCATCAACATTTTTTTGTTTGTTACTTTATGGTGGTTTTAGTGTTTTAGTAGTACTAGTTGATGCTCAAAATTTCGAAAAATTTTCTTTAACTATGGGAGATTATATAATCACAACACTTTTTGCTATTTATTCTTTGTAGCCATTTGTAAGTCGAGTATACATAGCTGAATAGCAAGCAAGGGAGTGATATTAAGATGAATAATCGATCAGTAAAGTACTTTTACTAACTATTGTGAATAATTAATCTGACAAATAAGTTTGTCAATTTGTAATTTGTTAGTCAGAAGAATTCAAAGAATTCCCCGGTTGAAAAAGAGGATATAAATTATTGTATTTTGCTCTTTTCTTTAATTTGTACGTATTATTAACAAGTCAAATAACTAAATAACAAACTACTACAATGTCTTCTGTAAGTATCAATTGATATACCAAATATAGATATGACAAAAAGATACTAACAATAATATATAACACAACAGAAATCAGCATTAAAGATCCTTGAATTTGCAGGTAAAGATGGAGCTTATAAACGTCAAGTTTCAAGTTTTCGTAATTTTATTCAAAAGAATGGAGAATTTCCACCAGAAAAGGGTAGATATCATGTTTATATTTCACTTGCGTGTCCATGGGCTCATAGAGTCTTAATTTATTTGAGTACTAAGGGATTGGTTAAGAATTTCAATCCGATTACTTCAAAAGTTGATGATGATTCAATTATTGGATTGAGTGTTGTTGATTGGTATATGGATGATAAGGGATGGAAATTTCCAAAAGATGTAACTGAATGTTATGGAGCTACACATGATCATTTATATGGGGTTGAAAGATTAAGAGAATTATATTATAAGGCTAATCCAGATTATGATGCTAGATTTACTGTTCCAATTCTTTGGGATCGTAAGAGGAAGACTATTGTTAATAATGAAAGTTCTGAAATCATTAGAATGTTGAATAGTGAATTTAATGAATTGATTGAAGATAAGGAACAAAAGGAATTGAATTATTATCCAACTAAATATCAAAGTAAGATTGATGAAATTAATGATTGGGTTTATAATAATATTAATAATGGAGTTTATAAAACAGGATTTGCAACAAAGCAAGAAGTTTATGAAGAAAATGTTTTAAATTTATTTAAACATTTGGATAAAGTTGAATCTATTTTGGAAGAAAATAAGAAAAATGATGATATTAAATATCTTGTTTCTAATGAATTAACAGAAGCTGATATAAGATTATTTACTACAATTATTAGATTTGATCCAGTTTATGTTCAACATTTTAAATGTGATATTGGGATGATTAGATATAATTATCCATTTATTAATTCATGGTTGAAGGATATTTATTGGAATTATCCATTGATTAAGGATACGGTTAATTTTGAACATATTAAGAAACATTATACCAAATCTCATGTTGCAATTAATCCTCATGGTATTACACCATTAGGACCAATTCCAAACATTCAACCATTATGATTGTTGTTAAGATTGAAGCAAGTATTTTAGTATTTTAGTATTGAGTCTGTTTAGCTTTCTAGTAATTTTATGTTAATCATATGTACTTACATATAAAGAAAGAGCTATAAGTAAACTAGTTGTAAATGATATACAGTTCAAGTCAAGTATTGTGGTAAGTTATCCAAATCATCAATGATAGTGACTCCATAATCATTAAATTCCTTATCGATCTTGACCAAGTCCTTATCGATTGATTTGCACAATGGCTTTATAACGAATGTTTCATAACCTAGTTTAACACTTGATTCACAAGTAAACTTGACACAGTAATCATAAGCAACACCACATACAAATATCTTTCTGATGCTGTGTTCTTTTAAGAAGTGGATCAATTCTTCAGTGGTGCTCTTTCCCCAGACATCGTTAAATACACTGTAGTATTCTCTGTCTTTTTCAATGCCCTTGTTGACCATGAGTTTAGGCATTTGTGCTTTGTTATATAAATCATTCAGTTCTTCAGTTATTTGAGCACCCCTTGTGTCCTGAACACAGTGGACAGGCCAGAGTGTGTGCTGTTTGAGCTCAGTAGTGTTGTCTGGGTTGGCCAGTGCTATATTGTCGAATGGCTGTGTGTTGTTGTGGTTTGTTGCAAAGGAGCAGTGGTTTGAAGGGTGCCAGTCCCTGCTGAAGACAAGAGCGTCCCATTTGCTGTTGGTGATGGTCCTGGAGATGCTGGTGACGATGGTGTCGCCCTCGTCGACTGCCAGCGAGCCTCCAGGCAGGAAGTCGTATTGCATGTCAATCACGATGAGTGCTGCCATTGATGTTGAGTTGTTTGCAGATCTGATTGTTCAATACCTTTAATACCTCTAATAATACTGCTTAACAATAATACTATGGAGTGCTTAACTAGTCTATTCTTTGGCACGTGACTTCTTTAGATCTTGAACTCTTCAACAACAACAACAACATTCTTGATCTTGACTATTACAACAAACAGACAACCAATGAAGCTGCTCGTCATCAACCCAAACTCGTCCCACTCAGTCACAGACAACCTAAAGTCACTGCTGTCCCCTGCCCCCTCTGTCTCCCTCCAGTTCTACACCGCTCCTAAAGAGGCTCCAAAGGAAATCAACAACGAACAAACCTCAACACTATCAACAGAAATATGTCTTGCTGATCTCCAGAGCAAAGATCTCATCAATGGATTTGATGGATTCCTCATATGCTGCTTTTCAGACCATCCACTGATCTATCAGATACGTAAACTAACTTCTGCCCCTGTCTTAGGAATCTTTCAAGCTTCATTAGTCTATGCCATATCTCAATCTCCTAAAAAGTTTGCAATCTTTACCTCAACCTCAAATTGGGAACCAATAATAGATGACGCAGTCTACAAATTCTTCAACATTGGTGACACTAATAACAACTTCCCATTATTTACAGGTACAATAGCTGGGAATATAAACGTCTTAAGTTGTGGAGATCCAAAAGTCTATAATCAATTGATTCAAAGAGCTAAAATTTGTGTTGATAAGGGAGCAGAAATTATATTATTAGGTTGTGCTGGATTTTCAGGTTTAGAATCAAAATTATCAAATTCTTTTGATAATAAAGTAGAATTCATTGATGGTGTTGTATTTGGTTTGGAATATTTAACTACTTTAGCAAGATTTAAATCTAATACTTGAAAATTAGTATAAATTATTATACTTTAACAAGATTTAAATCTAATACTTGAATTAATATAAATTATACTTCAACAAGATTTAAATTTAGTACTGAATTAATATATATAAATTATACTTCAACAAGATTCAACACTTAACTTGTCAAATCTTAACTAGGTCAACTATACCTAAGAACAACATGAAACAAGGTATTCAATAAACTATATACACAATTCATACTCATAATATGTCTTTTCTTTTGATACCCACACAGCTTGTCTATATATTGTCTTCTTTAAACCTTTAAACCTTCAAACCTTGAAAAGTCAAATTTTCAATGTTCCTCTTCTTCATTTATTAACAAGTTGAACATCAACATCAATATCTATATCTGGTTGAACTTCTAATGATAAAAGTTCTTTAATCTTATCATTTGAACTCTTTAAAGGACTACTAGTAGTGGTAGTAGTATTCTTCTTGTCTTTTATCAATGACAACGATGATGAAGATCTCTTTTCAATCTCTTTATTCAATTTTTCTAATTCTCTTTCTGCTTCAATCACTAAATCATCAAATCCACTACCCTTGGCTCTTAATCTTGATTCCCTTAATAAATTCTTGGAAATATCTAAATCTCCTTGATGTAGTTTAATAACTCCTAATCCATATGTTGCTAATGCAATTGATTCATCAACTGATGAAATTTTTCTTTGTTGAGATGGTAATTTTTTTGAAAAATCTAAAACTGATTCATAACATTTCATTGATAATGAAATACAATTATCTTTATTCATATTCTCTTGATCAATTATTTCTTGTGATTGTTTACTCTTAATTGCACGAACTTGTCTTGTTTCAAATTCTTCAGCTTGTAAATACATTAATGATCCAAGATTTGTTTGTGACATTAATATCTCACCAGGATCACAATCAGCATTAATCATCCATTCAGTAGTGGCAATCTTGGCTCTAACTGCTCCACCTAAATCTCCAGTAGCTAAACAAATAGCCACATACAAGTCTCTTGCATTGAATAATTCATCACGGAATGGTTCCCAAGCTTCTCTATTCTTTTCCAAAACTAATTCTTCTCCATCATTAACATTATTTCTATCTTTATTCAAACTTGTAGCAGTGGCAGATAATGAATCATTGACTTCTTCATTATGAATCATTTTACCAACAAATATATTTCTCTTTGCTACTTCTTCTTGAGCAATCAAGAAATGTGTCATTAATAACATTTTAGAAACTTGAGGATCCTTTCTATTCAATTCAACAATCTTAATAATAACTCTTAAATCCTTTTGAATTAAATGACGTCTAAAATTTGAATCATTTATAACATTACTATGACTATTTTGTGAATTAACAAGAACTGATAAATAATTTGATGCAATTTCATTATAAATCATATAGGCATCTCTATTCATCAATAATCTTTCATACATTTCACCAATCTTCAATTGAATACCAGTATATTCATCACTAATGATATCTAATTCTTGTTTATCAGCTTCTTCTAATGCCTCTAAATAAAATTGTAATGCTTCTTGGAAATTATTTTTACCCTTATCAGATTCAGCCCAGAGACCCTTTCTAAGCAATTTAGCAACTGATTTAGGGAAAGTATGATGTGGCCATAGAAACCACCAACCAGTGAAACCAAGTATTGATATCCCACCTAAAGTGTATAACAATACTTTTGGCCATATACTTCTTCTTGGTTGAAAAGCAGTATTGTTGTTATAGGATCTGTAAAAAAGCTGTGGAGACGAGTATTTAAGCACCACTGGTCTACCCAGTAGCGTAGATGCTCTCTTAACGGGCACATGAGTTCTGTTCAGCCTGAGCATGGTCTAGTGTAATATCTTCTGAGGTTGTTGGTTATTGAATATGTTCTTTGTTCTTTGTTCTTTGTTCTTTGGTCAAATTGTCAAATATTCGATTTTACAAAAAACCCGCAGATTCTGCCATTTTCGATTTTTGCCACTTTCCAAATATTTTGACACTATTTTGACACTTTTTAATACAATTAAACCAGTTTAAACAGGAATGTGCGGGAGGTATGCCATGCCATTGGAGGCACCAATACTGCAGCAGCATATTCACACAGACTACACCATTGACACCCAATTCGAACCAGATCCAGCAGACCACAGACCGTCCTACAACATTGGCCCAACAAACACGGTGCCTGTCATAACAGCAAGCAAGGGCCAATTCAACATTAAATACATGAGATGGGGACTGGTATTTGATAACAAGGAGTCTACAAAGCATCTCAGCACGTTTAATGCCAGAAGGGAGTCAATATACACCTCAAGGCTGTGGAAAAGTTGTCTTAAATACCATTGTATAGTGCCCACAATGGGGTATTACGAATGGAAATCAACACCAATGGGCAAACAACCATACCTCATCAAGAGAAAGGATAATAAGATCATGTTCTTATTAGGGCTATATCACCCATTATCAAAAGATGGAATACCAAGCTTCACTATTGTGACGTATGAATCTTCTAAAAAGATGAGTGAAATTCATAAAAGAATGCCATTAAGAATCAATCCATTTGATAAAAATTGGATGAATTGGTTTTCTCCCTCTGATACTAAAGTTGAAATCACTAATGATATCGATGTCAAGACGGAAAATGAAGATGAAGATCAATTGGAATTCATTAAGGTATCTAAAGATGTTGGTAATGTTAGAAATGATGGAGAGTATTTGACAAAACCATTAGGCACCATCAAGAAGGAGGAGAAAGAAGAAGAAGAAGATGGGTATGATAATACAGATAATAAACCTTCAAAGAAAAGAAAGAATGATATAACTAGTTTCTTTACAAAAAATAGCAATACAAAGAAGAAGAAAATCAAGAAGGATAACGTCAATTTAGACTCAAATATTGAAAAGATCAAATCTGAAGATTCAGATGATGTAATTGAATTATCATGATGATAATGATCCCTTATGAATATTTTTGATTTAATCTAAGAACATTTCCAATTAAATATAAACTACCACAAACCACTATATTCTGTTGATGATCGTTATCCAAATCAGTGAATAATTTTTCCAAATCAGTTTCAACACTAACGTTTTTTGTTAATGTTGAGATCTTTTGTCTTAAAAATTCGACATCATAAGGTTTAACCCATGGCATTGATTCAAGATATCCATACGTTGTTATTATGACATTGTCCTTATCTTCTATGATTTCATCCCATAATGATAAATCTTTACCATTTGTTGTTGCAATAACAAATGTTAATGATGTTTGCTTACCAAATTTTTGAATCAAAAATTTCTTTAATTCAATTGCTGCATTTAAATTATGAGCACCATCTAGTAATAACTTGATTGTATCAGAGGAAAAAGAATTGCTATAATGTAAATCAATGAATTGTAATCTTCCTGGATAATTGATTGTTTGTAATGATTTTTTAATTATTGATGAATTTAATTTATATTCACCCTTGAATGAATTTAATAATATTGGATGAATTATATCTATTATCTTTAAAGAAATTGATAAATTTTGTAATTGATAATCACCTAATAGATTTGAATTTGATCTGTTTATTATATCAAAATGTTTAGTCTTTATTGAATTATTATCATTACCATATTGATCTTGAATAATTTCAAAATTTTTAGTATTTTCTAATTTACATTTTTCATTAATAACTTTCAAAACTTGAGAATCATTTGTACCATCAACAACATTGAATATGTTATTCTTGATAATACCACTTTTTTCAATTGCAATCTTGGTTATTGTATCACCAAGGAAAGATTCATGATCATTTGAAATCTTTGATATACCAGTAACCAATACCCCAGGTTTTGAAATAAATATTGAATTCTCATCTTCTTTATTGATTAATTGAGCAGCTTGTATGACATTTGTAGAATCTAATCTACCACCAAGACCAACTTCAATGATATTTATATCACAGTTTTCTAATTTAAACATCTTGAAGGCAGTACAAGTTAATATTTCAAAATTTGTTGCATTTATATTATGCTTTGTATTTATGGATTGAATATTGTGTTTGATTTCATTAAATTTGTTCAGTTCACATGGTTTTTCATTGAATGAGATTGAATCATTTTCATTTATGAGATATGGACTAATAAATTTACCAACTTTGAGGTTTGAATTTGATAATATTGAAGAGATATAAGTGACAATTGAACCTTTCCCATTTGTTCCTGTTATATGTATGAAGTTTGATTCGAGATGAGGGTTGCCAATGTGTGACAGCAATGCGGATATTCTCGACAGCCCCAGATGGATACCACTATTGGACGACATACCACAAACTCAAGACCCAGTGACAAACAAAAGTAATTATGCTACGTATTTCGTTATTTATGGGTTGAAGGTTAGTATGCCATTTTTTTTCAAAAATCACGTGACTGAGTTTTTTTTTTTTTTTTTTTAGATTTTCGATAATTCGAGATTTCACTCTTGAGGCAGCCCTTCCTTCTTTTCATTGATTTCATTGTTTTATTTGTATCTTTCTTTGTTTTCAGATTGATTTCATAGACACAGGTCACATTCGTACCAATGAGACAGAACAACGGTGTACGTCCTCTACTGATTGGAGCTGGAGTGGCCTTTTTAGTGCTCATCAACGTGTTCTTTTTCTCTGGATGGGCTGCCTCTAAGGACCGTGTTACATCCCTTAATGATAATCTTGAATTACAGGACACAACTTCCACTGCTGATGCTAATTTATTAACTGAGAATGACTCTTTGAAATCAGAAGTTGAGACATTACGCTCTCAATTGGAGGAATTGGACACAAAACTCAATCTTTTATCCAAGGAACAAGAAGAGGAGAATAGAAAGAAGGAGGCTAAAAAAGGATTAACATTTACTGAATTGATAAATACCGATCCTGCTTACACAATTGCTGAATTCATGTACAAAACTGAAGAAATTGATGGTGAGAAAAATGAATTGATTATTCTTTCATCAATAACTTCATCTTCAATAGGTCTTGGTAGATCTACAATCAAAGATTTTGTTCATTTTTTATTAAGTTCTGTTGATTTTGATTCTTCAAAGACAACTTTAGCTTTATTGGTAAAGGGAGATGAGTTCTTTACTGATACTCAAAAGCAAATTGATGAGTTATATGATGAATATACTTCTTCATTAACTGAGACATTGGATAAGAAATCCATGTTTTCAAAAGTTGTTTTAGTTAAAGCAGATTTTATTGAAAATCAATTTGAAGTTTCAAGAGGTGATAGACATAATAGTCGTGTTCAGTTAAAGAGAAGAAAACATATTGCCAAATTAAGAAACTTTTTGATTACTAGTGCTTTGAAACATGAAAAATATTCTTTATCAATGGATAGTGATGTTATTGATTTACCAGAAAAGATGATTCAAACCTTTATTGATACAAACCAAGATATTGCCACAGTTGTTGTTGGTATCAAGAGTACAGATGGTGTTGTAACAAAGGTTGATTATGATTTGAATTCATGGGCTGGTAAGAGAAAGAAACCTTCAGCTGAAGATTTATCTAAAATGGATTCCAAGGATCCAAACTTCATCTTTGTTCCAGATTCAACAGAG
Source organism: Ruyongia ponderosae (assembly GCA_030582235.1). Classification (NCBI taxonomy): domain Eukaryota; kingdom Fungi; phylum Ascomycota; class Saccharomycetes; order Phaffomycetales; family Wickerhamomycetaceae; genus Ruyongia; species Ruyongia ponderosae. The sequence continues at coordinate 27,049 of JAKTWV010000075.1, read as the reverse complement.
GGAAGTATTCATTTCTCTGATTTATTGAATAACAAGGAGAAATATGATTTAACTGATGCTATTGATAGTAGTTATCCATTAGGTTCTGTTGGAGGAGCAGTCTTATTCGTCAAGACTGAAATCTTCAAGCAAGGGATTTTATTCCCTCCATACCATGCTATTGGTACAGACTGGAGTAGATCAGAAGGTTGGGATGGTATTGAAACTGAAGGGTTGTGTTATTTGGCAGAAACCATTGATTATCATTGCTCTGGTTTTCCTAATATTCCTGCATACCATGATCAATCCTAATTAATTTCATGAGATTTGAAATTTTTCTTCTATCAAATAGATAAAGTATAGACGTGCGTGTTTTTTTTTTGAACTTTTGGGTATTACTACAACATATACAGTGGAATGAACACTTAATAATAATAATAAACCCAAAATGAAGTACTTTGAAGGAGATGTAAAGAAAGAAGTTCAGCACTCCACACTAATTCCGAGATAATTCCGATTTATTTCCGACGAGTTTCAGGTTTTGGCTAAAAGAAAAAAAAAAAGGTAAATTGGAAGAGCTTCTTCTTTTGTTTTTAGTGTAGTTTGGTAACTTGATCCTCAGAGATGGAGCCATTACCTTGTGATGACAAGGGCGTGATCCATAACCCTGATGGGACGCTGGTCCACAGCTTTGCCTGTATTGCCTGTCGGCTGAGAAGAAGGAAATGCTCAAGAGAAATGCCCATTTGTGGTTCGTGTAAATCTCTGGGACTGCCAACCGATTCTTGCATCTACTACAACAACAAGATTGGGCTCAAGTCAAAGAACTCAAAAAAGACCCTTGAAGACCTCAAGCTGGAGAATGAACAATACAAGAGAGAACTGGCTACACTAAGGGGCGCATCTTCGTCAGAAGCAGTGGTTTTGGGTGAGTTTCATTTCTCGGTTTTGTCTTATGTTTATGTTTTGAAGAGTGATCCAAAGATGAATAGACTGGTATCAGTAATTCGTGACATTCTACTCAATGCTAAAGGAATTCGCAATAACAATATGAAACCAACCCCAGTTGCCAATGCTCATAAGAAATCAGTTCCTCATATCGGTCAAACTAAGGATGATTCTCTCAACTATGAGTTGCTACTTCGACCATTAGAAGAGCTGATCATTGACAAAATCAAAGAAATAGAATCATTACTACCACCATACGAATTAGTTGCTAATTTACTTTCTACATATTTTAGAATCAACAAGACAAGATGTACTTCATTTATTCAAATTGATGAAGAAAGCTTTTATGCTTATTTCAAACTTGTGATCATCAATAACAAGACGGCAATAAAACTAAACCTTTCAGACTCTAATAGAATACCTTTCCTTGCAAAGTTCTTATCCATGCTCAGTTTTTTGATTTTTCATTATAATAACTCACAAAAGATTGATTCCTCAGTTCATATAACTTTGATGAATTTATCTGTGGACTTGTTAACGCTTTACTCAAGAGGTGATGCTGAACGTTATTTGAAAGATGTTGATGTATTACAAACTTTATGTCATATTGTGGCATTTGAAAGATACACTCCTCATGGGAAATTATATGATTCTTTAAATACTCCATTATCTTCAAACGCTTTTCAAATGAAATTTTTAGTCAATCTTGCCAAAAATCTAAAACTTCATAAAGATATTGATCTTGAATATGGTCAATATAGTGCTTCATATAGATCATCATTGAAATCAGCATGGTATTATCTTTCATTGGTTGATATCTGTGAGTCTTTTGAGATTGGATTGAGACCATCATGTGGACCTGAACTATTGAAATATGATGACTTTCATAATGATATAATTGATATGATCATATTTTCAAATAGCATTTTACAACAATATCATGACGTTCTTGAATCTCCAATATCATCAAATGTTTTCAGTTATATGGAAAGTGATATAATACCCAAAATAAAATCAAAGATAACAGAAATGGCAAAACAGGGGAAACATATTCATGATGAATTGGAAACGATGAATAATATGGATTTTGATGATTTGCGAAATATTCCTATATTCACTTATAAGATTCAATGGTTTAGTACTTATTCTCAAATCATCGGTGTTTTATTAGGTTGCATTGTGGCGTTAAGGGGTCATTATAGAACATCAACTGAGGTGGATGAGTTCCAAATGTTAAAAGCTGAAAAGTATAAATTATTGAGCATAAAATATTCATTCTTTGTTGTTAAATTTATCGAAAAAATCTTTAAAGTTTATTCAAGGTTAGGTGATCATGCCAACTCTGCTAAATTTGGTTTCATTCAAACTTTGGTCACATTGTTCCCATATTTAAGGCTAGTTATGAGAAGAGCTAGTATGTTTTTGGGACAATACATTATAGAAACTGAGTATCCTGATATAGATGATGTCATACCCTTGTTCTTCGAAGTATATCCAACTTCTGATGAAAAAGTTATTGATCATTTCCAAAGATTGAATCCAAACTATAAAGATTTTGATCTGAGGGATTTGATAAATTTTGATTATGACTACGGAGATCAATTAAGGCTTCAAATTCAAAGAGCGTATGACACTGATTTTGTCATTGTTTCATTTTCCAAAGTTATGAGTGAGATATTAAAATGCTTGCTAATAAAGTCTTATAATTTGAATTTTATAAGGCTGAACAGTACAATGATTGGTTTTTTCAAGCTAAGTACATTCAACCTTAATCTGATCTACAAGAAATCGCTAAATGTATCACCAGCTGAAGAATTACCAAAAGATCATGAACAAAGAAAAAGGGTTATATCAATACCGAAAAATCTTGGAAACATAATTAACCCAATACCGGATAGTTATAAAGTTTTACCTGTTGCAAGCCCATATCCTGCCTATCCGTCTGGAGTTCAACCTCAGGTACCTGTTTCTTCACAGTTACAAGATTACTGCATGATTCAAGGACGACTAGTTGATGCTTCCAACAACTTACTGTATCCACACTTTCAAAATTCTTCCTCATTCCAGCAGTATGCCAATCCTCAATATCAACAGCGAATTCCAACACAAATCCCCATACAGCAACAACAACAGCAATATATTCAACAACAATATCAGCAGCAGCAACAACAACAATCACAACAGTCACAACAATTACAACAGTTTCAACAGTTGCAACAACAGCAACAACAGCAACAACAGCAACAACAGCAACAACAGCAACAACAGCAACAACAGCAACAACAGCAACAACAGCAACAACAGCAACAACAGCAACAACAGCAACAACAACAACTACATTTGCGTCACCAACAGCAACAACAATTGTTCCAGCAATACGCATCGCCAACATCAAGCATACCGATGTCCGCAGGGTCTCAAAGTCACTTTATTAGGTCAGATTCACCTGTTTCTACTGCAGGATCCGATCAAAATCAACCATATATCAACCCAACTCCATATTTCATTGCACCTGAATATCCTCCAGTGCAATATACTCACTTGTTAGCTCATCCAATAACAGGACCTGTTGGCAACTCTCAGGTTTATCCAAACCCATCATTACCATTTACCAACTCATTACCGCCTGGAAATGGGTTATCATACCCATACGTCAAGCCTGAATTTAATTCAATGATAAATGGGGATATTCCTGCTTATGGAATGCCTCCCAACGCTGGTCAATTCAACTTTGCTGAAATTTTTGATACATCCATTAATACTAGATCATCAAAATTTGATTTCAAGAATTTTTTCCAATCAATTCAATACTCTACACAGGATATGGAGGAATTCCTGAATTATAACTATAGTGGAAGTTTAGAAAAGCCATCGGTACCAGGTGGTGACAACACATCCAATGAATTTCCTTTCAAGTCTTCTAAATGAATTAGAAGATTATGATTAAACAAGAAAGATTTCTCTAATTAAAAACAGGTCTACAAAAACTAAGAAAAGAGAATTAAAAAAAAAATGAATTTAACTATTTAATAAAAAGGTTAAAAAGGTGTTATTATTTGCATTTTGGGAGGATCTATACAACTCATAGAATATATAGATTGCATGAAGTTTTCTTTATAATATCATGTTGTTTTTTTGAAATTGAAATAGAGTTGAAGTGCTAGCTTATACTGTAGCTACTATAACTCATGATTTCAGATATGAATATCATGAGCCAATTGATTTATAATATCGATCGTTCGTTAAAAGAATGTCATTCTTATTAAATGTCTATATGATCATGTAATCAGCTAATACAATTATGAATTAGCTAGCTAAAAGTTTATCAACATAAGATGTACAAGACTAGTAAAAAAATACATAATTGAAATTCAAGATTAATCATCACCCAATACTTCACCAACATGATCAGCAATAAAGTTAGGCATACCCCAACACTGATAACCAATCATTTTAGCTTGATAACAAAGACCTTCAGTTTCAATCCCATCATAACCATCATGATCCCAAGTTGTCCCCACTGGATAATAAGCTGGGAATAGAGCACCTTGTTTATATATTTCAGATTTGGCAAATAATATAGCACCTCCAACACTATCTAAAGGAGTGGCAAAATGGATCCCCTTATCCTCATATTTATGAGCCAATTCATGTAAATGTAAAGTTTTACCTTCAATTGGCATTGGAGTGAAGAAAAAATCTGTATCCTTTTCATCCATACGAGCTTGTTCTTCAGCAGTTGGTGCCTTTCTTGGACCAAACCAAGAGTTAAAGTCATAATTTTCGATGGTTGGACCCTTTGTAACTCTTGGAACAAGAATATCTTTACCAGAATTGATAAAGACTCTCAACATATCTTTTGGAACAGCAACCATATCACTATCCATTGAAAATGTATACTTTTCATCTTGTAAAGAGTTTGTAATTAAGAAATTTCTTACTTTTGCAATATGAGATCTTCTCTTCTTTTGGAATGAAGCTTCATGTCTTTGCTTTCTATCAGCAGTACTAGTGAATTTTTCTTCAATAAACGTAGGTAAAATCAATGTAATTTGTGAATATTTCGAATCATTATCTATGAAATATTTCTTGATTGCATCATATTGATCTTTACTACCAATTAAAAGTGCAATTGAAATCATTGCTTGAGAATAATCTAAACCATTAATGACTTTGATCAAATCTTCAAATTTTCTATTTGGACCAAAAGAGTCAGTACCAGCAATGATTGACATGATTAATACTGGATCATCTGAGCTGACTGTCTTTAATTCATTACGGAATATAGTCTTTGAATATTCTGGAGAAGTTGATTGAAATTCTTGAACCCTGTAATTTTTGTTTGCAATTGTTCCTATTTCATTATCCAGTTTTGAAGTTAATTCAATAACGTCATTTTTCTTTTCTTCCAAGATTTGAAGTTCTGAATTAAGCTTTATGGACAGTGTTTGGTAATCACTAGATAAATTCTCATATTCAAGCTGCAGTAGAGCAGTTGTATTTTGAATTGATCTAATATAATTAGTTGTGAGCACAAAGATCAGTACCACGACTGCAATGACGGGATACCTATTTGAAGGTATTCTTCTGAGGAAGTTGAAGCCCATGATCAGATGATTGGATACTGCAAAAACAGAACACGAATAATATCTAGCTAGTATCAAACAGAGAAATGATCTATCAGTCTTAACCAGACATAATAGGATCCAGAAGATATCTCAAAGGGCAGTTCGAAATGACTGAAATTTTCCGCGTCGGTCACGTGACAAAAACGACGAAGTGCCAGTTTGAGCTTTGAGCTTTGTGTGCTTCTGTTTTGAGAGGGATATGGTGCACAGTGTAGTTCATATATGTTGCTGGTTTGTTGTCTGTAAGTGCTGGTGATGTTCTGTTTTGTTTGGGTGATGTTGTGACAGTATTTCGTGTTTGAGCGACCCACAATTGAGATTCTCGAGACTTTGTCGGTTTATCTTATCTCGAGAAGAAGAGCATAAACACTCTAAATCACCTTCAATCTCCCTATTTATTTCACCAACAGGATGTGCATGGGAAAGCCAAAGCATATCGTCATCCACAGCGAGTCTCTGCCTCAGGAACACACCTCGTCCATGCTGCTGCTGCCTACAAAGTCCCTCTTCAAGCAGATGGAGTTCAACCCTGCTGAACTCGAGCTGGTCAAGCACAAACTGAACTATACCAAGGAACCTTACCAACTACACAGCATAACAGCAGCATCTCATCAAGACAATAGCGAAACTTACAACGAGAAGCACAATCTGAACAGTTATCCAGAAGAAGAGGATGTTGATGATGATGAAGCCTTTGATAGCTATCTAGACTCTAAGGAAACCCTATTACCATTGCCTGTCACTTCCACAAAGAGTTTACAGAAGAAGACTTTGTCGATAATGACTAGTATAAGCAGAGCTTTGCTGATTATTGGCACAATGGTGATAATAACTTATGCAATGTACACTTTTGGAATGTGTTGATTTTGGCAATACAGAATACTATTTATCCTCATAACTTTAAATGGTTCATCCGAGTTATTTGAATCCTTAAAAACTCTTGTCTGAATTCTGAATTCACCAACTATATATAATTACCATGAATAAAATTAGAATATTTGGCTTTAGTATTGATAATTGAGAGCTTCAATACTAGTGAAAAACAGTAATACTATAACTCAATTAATTATGATAATATTGTACAATCCATCACGTAACAAGCTAGCAATTTACTACAAGTACAGGCAAATATCGCACAAAGTAATATAATTATAATTAATAGTTCTCTTAAAGATTGAAGGAATATATAACTACTGATCATAAAGAATGAATAAAAAGCACACACAAGAATCATATGAAGTTTTAAGAAAGCAAAGCTTAGGTAGGCTGAATAAGTAGAAAGTTTAGTAGTGGAATCATAAATATTGCTTGAACTAGATGAATATATGTAATAGTTATAATTAATCATATGACCAGAGATCTGAATAAGAGGTATAGTAATGATGATCGTTTAGATTGGAGATTGTATTAGATGTGTAATGTATGTAAAGGTTTTATTTTTTTTTTTGCTTATAGTAGGGAAAAATAGAGAGTATTAACAATTCAATTGATTTCAGACCCTGTCACACTTGGTGCATAACTTTGATAGCCTTCATCTTCATCATCATCTTCATTATCATTCAAATCATCCAAATTATCTTCATCATTATTACCATCATCACCACCTTCTTCAACATCCAAATCATTATCATATAATGGTTCCAATTCTTTATCATCATCATCTTCATCATCATCATCATTATTATTTTCCTCCTTTTCTTCAGATTCAATCTTCATTTCTTGACAAATATCATAACATTCTGCTAATAATGCATTCAATGTACCTTGACCCTCTGGAATTTCATCATTAACTATAAATTTCCCATCAGTTCTTAAATCATCTAATGATGCTAATTTCATTTGATAAGGATATAATTCTCTTGGTGAATTAATACCTCCCATTCTTTTAACTTCTAATAAACATCTTCTAACTGTTGAAAGTTGATTATGAATTGGTTGTAATGCTTCACTAACTGGTTCACTTGATTCTAATAATTTATAGATGATAGCATAACATCTTCTCAATAAATATAACAAGATTGATTGATTTCTACTATCTTCATTTGTTGTTGGAAATTTACCATTGATTCTTGAATCATCAATTTCTTGTAATTTCTTTTGATAAGTATATAAATCAGTTTCTCTTAATGTCCATCTTCTTGTCACTAATAAATCTTCCAAAGTTGTTTTTAAAGAAATCAATTCATTATATATTGGATTTAAAGATTCATCCAATTTATGATTATGAGCTTCTAAATCCTTAATAAGAATATGACAATCATCCAATAATCCATTTAGAACTGTTTGACCATTTTCTTCAACTTTTTTTGTTTCTAAAGATTCAAATTTCCCATTTAAATCTCTATGAGATGCCAATTCTTCTAATTTTATTTTGATTGGTTCCACTTCATTTTCTTTAAAATCAGGTCTAGCAACCAGACTTAATAATCTTCTTCTAAGAGCCACCAATTCTTCCAATAGACTTTGTAATGATGGATCAACATCTTCAACTTTACTTTCAACTTCATTATATTCTTCTTGACATTCTGCCAATTTTTTCTTTAATAATAATTCTTCATCCTTATCCATTGATGAATTATCAATAATTTGTTTGATTTCATTCAATCTTTCATTGATTGGTTTCAAATCATGATGAGTAAAGACTCTTGATTCATTTAAATGTTCCAATAATCTTTGTACTGTTGATAATGAAGCATAAGTAGCTGGTGCCGATTTGGTCAAGCCCACAGTGATGAAGAAAAGGGATAAGAGTTGAAAGACGTCATCAGCAACTTGATCCACTCTGTTTGGCATTTGAGCTTCATTTGAAGAATCATATGATTGTGTGATGGCTCTTGTCTTGTTCAAGTTTTTGATGATTGATAGGACATTGTTGTATTGGGCAAGGACATCCTTTGAGTTTAGATATTGGGTACGATCCTTCTTTAGGGAGGATAGCTGTTTTCTTATTTCCGTCAACTGGTCAAAGTACTGGGCCTCCTCGTCAGGAATGATGTTTGAATGAGGCATTGCAATTTGGGAGACTGATATTAGTTGTAGTGTTGATTGTTATGTATCTTGAGCTTAAAAGGGGTGTGTTCTGAAGCAGACGTGATGCTGTTGTAGCGTAATTCGGTTATTTGTTATTTGTGTGGGTGGCAAGAAGGATTCGAATTTGAATTCTCTTTTTTTTTTTTTTTTTTTCTGAATTCTCAGCTCATTTTGGCGGTTCGGACACACCAGCGAGTTAAAGAAGTACATGGTAAAAGAGTAAATAGTAAATAGTAGTAGTAGTAGTAGTAGTAGTAGGAAAGGAAAACATATATATTCGTTGGGGGTTAGCGACAGTACTGCGTTCAGCAGCAGTACATCGATAAATCATAAAAAAAGCAGAGAAGGGAACAATTAGTAGTCGTCTGGGTTGGCCACGCGCAAGATCTTTCTGCTGTAGTCCTCATCATCTGCTAACGAGCCTTCACTGAGTCGTCTTCTGCTCAGCATGATAGGGTTCAATCTCTGGTCAAACTCGTCCTTGGACAAGAAGGGGTTGGATAGTGGTCTCGTCGTGTTGTCTCTCTTGATGGCGTTGAAATAAACTTCATCGCTGACATCTTCCTCTGAACCAGATCTGTTTCTTCTTCTGATAAGGAACACCACAAGGAAGATTATGATGGCTAAACCAGCTAATCCACCAACCACACCACCTACAACAGGTCCCACTATACTACTCTTTTTGGATGAAGAGGATGAGGATGAAGAGGATGATGAAGAAGTGGAGGAAGAAGTTGAAGCAGTGTTGGAAGATGTTACTGAAGTGGTTAAAGTGGCAGTCTTTGTAGAAGCAGCGCTAACAGCCACTGTGGATATGATGATTATTGTAGTACCACTAATACTTTGTGTAGAGACTGCTGTTGTTGTTGAATCTGTGTTTGTTGTTTCTGTTGAAGATGAAGTGGTAGTAGTTGAGGTTGAGGTTGAAGTTGAGGTTTTCGAAGTACTTGAAGTAGTCTTTGTAGTGGCGGTCGTTGAAGTAGATGCTGTTGTAGCTGTATTAGTACCAGATGAAGCAGATACACCATCACCATAGAAATTGTAAGCATCACTACCACCACAAGTTTCTTCACCATACCCGTAACAAGCAGTTGTACAATCTGAGGATGTATCACCAGATGGAGCAACATTACCACAATAACAGGCGTTACCATCATATAGAGCAAAATATGAATAATCTGCACATAGCTTTTCACACCAACCTGAAGATTGATAGTCATAAGTTCCTTGACTTTCATAAGATGAAGGAAGTGACGAGTAACAACCAATGGAGGAATAACTATCAGCCAGTGTCACACCGAACAAAGCGGATAGCAATATTAACGCTTGTATGAGTATTATTGGGGCATGATGGTGATTATGATGATAATGATGATGGGTTCTGTTTTTATTTATCAAGGTGATCATGATTAGAGGTTTAATGTTGGGAATGGGATCTGGATCTAATTTTATATAATTGGAAATTGGAAATTGGGGATGGCCAGTCTATTCTTTTTTAATTTTAGAGGGTGCAAGTAGGCTCTGAGCGAAGGTAGGGGAGAAGGTATAAGACTAATGAGTGTATGTGATGATGATATGTATATGTATCAGTGAGTGTAGAAGAAAGGGTATGTCGTTTTGGTATACGCTAAAATGTGCTATTTAATTTCCAAACCCACCAACAGACATTATTTTTGCCATTTTCGTGCCTTTGAAAGAAAATTGGAAAAGCGCAGAAAAAAAAAAAAAAAAAGGCGACGCGAAAAAAAAAAAAAAAAAAATTAATCAAAATTTCGACCGGGTAACTTTGTATTATTTGGCGCTTTGTTTGGCTTTTGATTCTTACGTGCGTTACGGGTTTAGTCTGTAACAGGGTTTCCCAGAGATATGATTGATATGAGCCTGTTTTGCGGGTTGCTGGTGCTGAAAATGTGTTCAGAGGAAGGTGTTGAGCAGTGTGTAATGATGTTCCATATGATTAGTAATGAGAGGCTGTAGCATGTAGTGTATTTGTAATATGGTATCAAATAATCGCAGTCAACGAGGTGTTTTTCGTTAATTATCAAGTTGTATATTGCTCGCTATTGATGTGGGTCGTAAGTGTAGGAGAAACAGGGATGGATACAGATACAGGATGGACACAATTCAGAGAGTGAAGGTGCTGAGTGTTAGTGTTAGTGTAGTATTGTAGTTGTAGAGAGGTCGAGAGAGATGTGTTGAATATCCAGTTAGGATTGTTAAAATGTTAGAATCAACAATTTTAAAACAAACAAAGACATCAACAAACAAACAAACAGGCCAAGAAACAGCACTGCGATTGTTCATGCTGGCCCTCGGATCGCCGCCAGTTATCCGCCCAGTGCTCAGTGCTAAAACACATTAATTAATTGCCATGGCCACTATCACCTATCACCGTCCATTTGTAAGCACCTGCCTGTCTGCCTGTCCCACACTCACACGGCTGGAATGCTGGAATATTGCAATATTGCTTGCCATAATAAATTGCCAATTAGTCAACATGGTAACATGGTAACTATCACGATTCACGATCTGTCTTTTGTGCGCATTTCGTGCGTAACGGCCATTTACAGTACAATATGGTCAGTATATATATCTTGCCCTGTTTTCCCTCTTCTGCTCTGAAATGTCGTCAGCAAGAATATCCAATATTGGCACCAAAATATCACTAGAATAGGCTGGAAATATAGCAAAGTCACAGAGTCACTCTCAACATTGACATACCTCTACTCCAATTGACAACTATACTGCTATTTTATATATATAACTGAACTAGGTGCCAACGTGACATCATCTTCATCATCATCATGGTGACACAACATTTCAATTCTGGGACTGCCCATTCTGCCGCTACAGAATCTCCTACAGAGACCCTCAACTCCATTGAAAAGACAGCATCGACTGACCAAGAACAAGATTATCAACCATTTGCAGACCAATTCAGCAGCAACAACAATAACAACAACAAGATCAACACGAACAACGTCGCTGACGAGGACATGAACGATATCTCAAGAATGGTCTCAAATAACGAAAACAATGTCATTCAAAGACTAGAAACTTTGACAAAGAGATTATCAAGTATTAATTCAAATAAATTTAAAAAGGAGGGAGCAAACATTATTGATCCAAATGATTTCGATCTACAAAGAATCTTGAAATATTTTGTCAATTCTTCAAATGAACAAGGTATTCATAGAAGATCAACTAGTGTAAGCTTCAAACATTTAGATACTTGGGGTATTGATGCTTCAACTTCTTATGCTCCTACTGTTAAAGACTTATTGATGGGTCCATACTCCATTTATAAAAACATCAAACAAGCAAAGAATCAAAAGAATAGAAAAATTGTTCAAAATGTTACAGGTTTAGTGGAAGCTGGTGAAATGTGTTTGGTCTTAGGAAGACCAGGTGCTGGTTGTTCAACATTATTGAAAACAATTGCTGGTGAAATTGATCAATTTGTTAAAATTGATGGTGAACTTGATTATGATGGATTGGATCAAAAGGAAATGATGCAAAAATATAGATCTGATCTCCTTTATAATGGTGAATTAGATGTTCATTTCCCTCATTTAACTGTCGATCAAACTTTAAGATTTGCTATTGCTTGTAAAACTCCAAAGACAAGAGTTGATGGGGTTTCAAGAAAAGATTATATCAATTTCAATAGAGATCTCTTAGCAACAATCTTTGGTTTAAGACATACTTACAACACAAAGGTTGGAAATGATTTCGTTAGAGGTGTCTCTGGTGGTGAAAGAAAGAGAGTTTCCATTGCTGAAGCTTTGGCTGGTCGTGCATCCATCTATTGTTGGGATAATGCAACAAGAGGTTTGGATGCTTCCACTGCTTTGGAATATACTGAAGCTATTAGAGCAATGACAAACATTGAACAATCAATTGCATTTGTTACCATTTATCAAGCTGGTGAACATATCTATCAAAATTTTGATAAAGTATTGATTCTTTATGATGGACGTGAAATTTATTTTGGTTCTACTGAAACTGCAAAGAAATATTTCGAAGATATGGGATTTGATTGTCCAGCTCGTCAATCAACTGCTGAATTTTTAACTGCTGTTACTGATCCAACTGGAAGATTTCCAAAAAATGGTTGGGAATTCAAAGTTCCAAACACTCCTGATGAATTTGAAGAATATTGGTTAAATTCAAATGATTATAAGAAATTGATTCAAGATATTGCTGAATATAAATCAAAGGCAAATGCTGAATTAACAAGAAAAGTCTATGATAAATCTTTAAGTCAAGAAAAAAAGAAAACTCATTCTTATTATACCATTGGATTTGCCACTCAATTGAAATTACTCGTCAAGAGAGATTTCCAAAACATTGCAGGGGATGTTGCATATACTGTTACTCAAGTTGCTGCTGCCGTAATTCAAGCGTTGATTGCTGGTTCATTATACTATAATTTAAAAAATGATACTGCTGCTGCATTTTCAAGAGGTGGTGTTGTATTCTTTATGATTTTATACTTTTCATTACAAGGTTTAGCTGAAATGGCTTCTTCATTTTCTGAAAGACCAATATTAATGAAACAAAGATCTTATGCATTTTATCATCCAAGTGCTGCTACTTTATCAAAGACTATTACTCATTTCCCAATCAAGTTATTGGCTATCACTTTCTTTATTTTAATTACTTATTTCATGGCAAATTTGAACATTCAAGCTGGTAAGTTCTTTTTGGTTTATCTCTTTTTGGTTCTATCCACTGTGGCTATTGGTCAATTGTTTCAAATGATTGCTTCTTTAACAGATTCTATTGCTGATGCTAATGCCATTGCTGGTGTTTTAATGTTGGCCATTGTGATTTATTCAACATATATGATTCAATTAAGTCAAATGCATCCTTGGTTTAAATGGCTTTCGTACTTGAACCCTGTTAGATGGGGGTTTGAAAGTATGTTGTCAACTGAATTTCAGGGAAGACATATGAGTTGTGATCATTCTTTGGTTCCAAGAGGTGTTGGATATGAAGATGCTAGTAGTGTAAACCAGGCATGTGCTTTTGTTGGTGCTAAATCAGGTCAATCTTATGTTTTGGGTGATGATTATATTAAACAATCGTTTGAGTTCAGTTATAGCCATATTTGGAGAAATTTTGGTATCATCATTGCTTACTTGGTATTCTTCATTGTTGTTGATTGTATTGCTAATGAATTCAGAAGACCAGTCAAAGGTGGTGGTGATCATCTATATTATGTTGAGAAGAAATTAACTCCTTTATCTTCTGATGAAAATGTCGTCCTACCTTCAGATGTCAGAGATGGTGATATCGAAAGTGGTGAATCTTCAGGATCTGGTGTTAAGGAATACCGCAAGGCTCAACCAAATGCTGCTAATCAATATGATGAAAGTGTCTTCGAAGGTTTAGGTTCTAAATCTGTCTTTGCCTGGCAAAATGTTGATTATGTCATTCCATACAAGGGTGGACAAAGAAAGTTGTTGGATAATATCCAAGGTTATGTTAAGCCTGGTACTTTAACCGCTCTTATGGGTGAATCTGGTGCTGGAAAGACTACTCTTTTGAACACATTAGCTCAAAGAACTGACATTGGTGTTGTTACTGGTGATATGTTGGTGGATGGTCAACATTTGACAAGGGCATTCAAAAGATCTACAGGTTATGTCCAACAACAAGATTTACATATTGCTGAATTGACTGTTAGAGAAGCTTTACAATTTGCATCAAGATTACGTCGTCCTAAATCGGTTTCTGATGAAGAAAAGTTGAGCTATGCTGAAAAGATTATAAAGATTCTTGGTATGGAAAAATACGCTGACGCTATTGTTGGCCAAATTGGTAGTGGATTAAACGTTGAACAACGTAAGAAGTTATCAATTGGTGTTGAATTGGTGGCTAAACCATCGTTGTTGTTATTCCTTGATGAACCAACATCTGGTTTGGATTCTCAATCCGCTTGGAGTATTATCAAATTGTTACAAAGATTAGGACAAGCTGGGCAATCGATCTTGTGTACTATTCATCAACCTTCAGCCACGCTATTTGAATCTTTTGATCGTTTGTTATTGTTGAAGAAGGGAGGTCAAACCGTTTATTTTGGTGATATTGGGGAGAATTCCAAAACCTTATTGGAATACTTTGAGAGAAATGGCGCTAGACCTTGTGATAAATCTGAAAATCCTGCTGAATATATTTTGGAATCTATTGGTGCTGGTGCCACTGCTTCTATAAGTGAAGATTGGAATGAAATATGGATCAATTCTTCTGAATTTAAAGCTACAACTGAAGAAGTTAGAAAGGTTATCAATGATTCCCATCAGAGAAGCAAAGAGGATACAGAATTACATGATCCTGAATTGATGACAAAATTTGCTACTCCTTATTATGACCAATTGATGTTTGTCATTAGACGTACTGGTACACAATTTTGGAGAGATCCTCAATATATTGTCGCCAAGTTTATGTTATTAACTGTTTCTGGTCTATTCATTGGTTTCACTTTTTGGGATATCAAGAGTTCAATTATTGGTATGCAAAATAGTTTGTTTGTTGTCTTTATGGCTATAGTTGTTTCTGCCCCAGCATCAAATCAAATTCAGCAAAGAGCGGTTGATTCAAGAGAGTTATATGAAGTCAGAGAATCCAAGTCTAATACTTTCCATTGGTCTGCCTTATTGCTCGCCCAATATTTGAACGAGTTGCCATATCACTTTGTTGCTGGTACAATCTTCTTTTGTGCTGAGTATTTCCCTCTCAAAACGATGACACAAGTTTCAAGATCTGGTGTCTTCTTCTTGAACTATTCATTATTCTTCCAAATGTATTACGTCTCATTGGGGCTTGCAATCATTTACTTTTCTCCAGACTTGCCATCTGCTAATGTCATTACCAGTTTATTCTTGTCTTTCATGATGTTATTTTCAGGTGTTGTTCAACCAGCTTCATTGATGCCTGGTTTTTGGAGAAACTTTATGTATAAGGCTTCACCATTGACATACCTCACCCAAACATTGGTTTCACTGTTGTTGCATGGTAAGAAGGTTGTTTGTAGTACTGGAGAAACTGCTTACTTTTCACCACCAAGTGGTCAGACTTGTGGTGATTATATGTCCAAATACTTGGAAGAGAATACTGGATATCTTGTTAGTTCAGATTCAACTGATATTTGTGGTTATTGTGAATATGCTGTCGCAGATGAGTACATGGCCACTGTTGGTATTTATTTCTCTCACATTTGGAGAAACTTTGGTATTCAAATTATCTATATTGTCTTCAACTTGTTTGCAATGTGCTTCTGTTATTATTTGTTCAGAGTGAACAAATTCAGTTTTGTTGGTGATTTCTTCAGTAAAACTGCTGCTAGATTTCGCTCCAAGAAGGACAGTGACTCTACCACGTCAAAGTGATTGGTAAACCTTTGCAATTAGTTTTACCAAACTAAATTATGATTTTGTATATATCTTTTTCTTTTAATTACCTTTTAATTACTTTTCACCCAAATACATAGAAGTTCAGTATAATAACCATAATAGCTTCATGATCCGTTACCGATTACTATAAACCCTCCTCGTGTCGCCCCGTCTTAAACCCCAGCGGGTGACACGGCCGTTAATTACCCGCCGCGATGACTCAAAAACAATTTTTTTTTTTTTTTTTGCGATTTCTATTTCGTCAAGATTTTTCAAAATTTCCAGTTTTTCGATCTTCCATTCTTTCTAATCAAACAGTCATACTACCTCCAAAAGACATTCAACATGTGTGGTATCTTCGCATCATTCAGAAACCCTGATGTCCAGGCTTTTAAGCCAACTGCTTTACAACTCTCAAAGAGAATCAGACATCGTGGTCCAGATTGGTCTGGTAACATTGTCAAGAACTCCACCATCTTGGTCCATGAACGTTTGGCCATTGTTGGTTTAGATTCTGGTGCTCAACCAATCACCAACCACGACGAAAGTTTGTCATTAGCTGTTAACGGTGAAATTTATAACCAAATCCACTTGAGAGAAGAATTATCTGACTACCCATACAAGACTTTAAGTGATTGTGAACCTATCATTCCATTATACCAAAAGTATGACATTGATGCTCCAAAGCATTTGGATGGTATGTTTGCCTTTGTCTTATACGATGCTCCAAAGGATCGTATTATTGCTGCTAGAGACCCTATCGGTATCACTACCTTATACATTGGTAAGGACTCTTCAAACCCTAAATCAGTCTACTTTGCCAGTGAATTGAAATGTTTGGTTGATAACTGTGATGAAATCACTGCCTTCCCACCAGGTCATGTTTATGATTCAAACACTGATCAACTTACAAGATACTTTTACCCAACATGGTGGGATGAAAACAAGATTCCAACCACCCCAGTTGATTTGGTCAAGATTAAAGAAACTTTAGAATTAGCTGTCAGAAAGAGATTAATGGCCGAAGTCCCATTCGGTGTTTTATTATCTGGTGGTTTAGATTCTTCTTTAATTGCTTCTATTGCTGCTAGAGAAACCGCCAAGGCTGTTGCCACTCATGACAATGATACCAAATTATCAGGTGTTGATGACTCTGGTAACTTACACACCCACGGCTGGAACAAATTACATTCTTTCGCCATTGGTTTACCAGGTGCTCCAGATTTAATCGCTGCTAAGAAGGTTGCTGATTTCATCCACACCGTCCATCATGAACATACTTTTACCTTAGAAGAAGGTTTAGATTCATTAGATGATGTTATCTACCATTTGGAAACCTTTGATGTTACCACTATTAGAGCTTCAACTCCAATGTTCTTATTGTCAAGAAAGATTAAGGCTCAAGGTGTTAAGATGGTTTTATCAGGTGAAGGTTCTGATGAAATCTTTGGTGGTTACTTATACTTTGGTGCTGCTCCATCAGCTGCTGAATTCCACACTGAATGTGTTAAGAGAGTTAAGAACTTACATTTATCTGATTGTTTAAGAGCCAACAAGTCTACCATGGCTTGGGGTTTGGAAGCTCGTGTTCCATTCTTAGACAAGGAATTCTTAGAAGTTACCATGAACATTGACCCAGAAGATAAATTAATCAAGCCAGCTGAAGGTAAGATTGAAAAGTACATTTTAAGAAAGGCTTTTGACACTAGTGATGATCCAAGTGCTACTCCATACTTACCATCTGAAATCTTATGGAGACAAAAGGAACAATTCTCTGATGGTGTTGGTTACTCTTGGATTGATGGTTTGAAAGAATATGCTGAAAAATCAGTTAGTGATGAAGAATTTGCCAATCCAAAGGCTGAATGGGGTTCAGATATCCCAACCACTAAGGAAGCTTACTGGTACAGAACCAAGTTTGATGCCCTTTTCCCATCAAAGGCTGCTGCTAGCACCGTTATGAGATGGATTCCAAAGGCTGACTGGGGTTGTGCTGAAGATCCATCTGGTAGATATGCTAAGTTACATGAACAACATATTGAAAACAAATAAAGAATTCAGTTATAAGATTGTGTACATATAAAAAAAGGAGGAGAGGTGGTGTGTTGTAATAGGTGAAGAAAGATAATGATGAAGGGGGAGGGGGGATTGAAATTGGTATTATAATGAATGGGAAATCTATATTTTATAGAAAACGTTGATCCGTTTTCTATTCATATTTGTCATTGTTTGTTTGAAAATCTTGAACAAAATTAATTATTGTTTCGTTATACTGTGATTTTAATTTATTATAGAATATTAACATTTACATTATATGTTTATTATATATTGTTCTTTGAAGTAAGTAGTGTAATTATAAATTTAATGACCTTCAACTGGGTGATAATATAGAAATTTAGGAAAAAACACACGCACACATAATGGTCTTTGATTAATGGTAAAGATTAGATCACATAAAACAGGTAGTAATAATACAATAGAATAGAATTGGATTAATCAAAAAGATAATAAATAGAATTGAAAGTTGGTGGAGCTGGTTTGATTATTAGATGTAGTATCAGGCTGAGACTAAGCTTCTTATTGAGCTTATCAGTGGAGTAAACCCGCTGACAAAGATTTGAAAAAACTGATTGGAAGCCAAGCTGATAAGTGAAACAAATGTCTTCAATAAGTTCCATACTGTCAATAAAGAGTTTTCATAGAAACTGACACATAAGCTTTTGAAGAACTGGTTGATGACATTGAGCTTCAAAAGGTATGATTTGATCGAACTCCAGACGTTAAATGATGGAGAATAAGAGCTTGAATAACTTGCAAAGGATTTGAGGCTGTTGAAATAAGCACCAAGATCAAAGTATGATTTGACAACGTTACCAAATCTATAAGATTCCAGCAATTCACTTATTTGATAGAGGCTAAAGTTCCCATTCTTGTAGTCATTGCAAAAGATTATGGAATATCTCTGGTTATAGTAGTCACTGAAGGACACAACGGTGTACAGGGCGGTTCCAGCAGCCAATGAGATAAGAACACGCGACTCAATGTCATGTTTCTTAGCACTCGAGCGCAGATACAGAGCAGCATAGGAGGACACCATGGCAAGGAAGATGAGGGCCTGTCCAAACTGTGTCTCGATAAGTGACGGCTGCGTAACAGGCATGGCCTCGCAAAAGCTGCTGATGGGGGTGTTGTTGTAAGGAGAGAAGATGGAGATGGCATGGGCAGCCTCGTAGTGGGCACGTGGGTAGATGATCTGTCTGATGCTGTTCATTGGCTGTTGATGCTGTTGTTGATGTTGTTGTTGTTTATTTGATGTTTTGATGTTTTGAATTTGGAGCTGATTATTCTCAGTCAAAAAATGGGGCCAATTTTGACAATTTTAACAATTTAACAATTTAACCAAATTCAGCCAAATTCAAACAAACTGAAAAGACCTGCTAAGACAAATGCTTTGGAAGACGGTGGGAATAGCGTCCCTGGCACTGGTGGCACAGGTGTCATCAGCACAGCAGCACAGGAGTGGCTACTGCTCCATCTACGACCATTGCGGCAAGAAATCCCTGTTTGGCAAGCAACTGCCATGTCCATCAAATATAGAAGCCCCAATTGCCACCGAGAAGCAATTATCAATATTGTCTGAACTATGTGGTGAAGAATGGCTTGAACAGACTAATCTATGTTGCTCGTTGGACCAGATAGAAACACTACAGGAAAATTTGAAACAGGCTGATTCCATCATATCTTCATGCCCAGCTTGCTCAAAGAACTTCAAGGGAATGTTCTGTCAATTCACTTGCTCCCCAGATCAATCATTGTTCATCAATGTCACAAATACAACAACTTCAATCACTGGTAATGCAATTGTCACAGAATTGGACTTCTTTATGAACCCATTGATGGCAGAATCAATTTACGATTCTTGTAAGGATATAAAATTCTCTGCAACAAATGGTTATGCAATGGATTTGATTGGTGGTGGTGCTACAAATTATAGTCAATTCTTGAAATTTCTTGGAGATGAAAAGCCAATGGGATCTCCATTTCAAATCAATTACAAATATGATCATAATGGTGGTGATGTTAAAGCTGCTGCTCAAAATAATAATGAAATTATCTCTTTAAATTCATCAACTTATCAATGTAATGACCCAATTTACAAATGTGCATGTTCAGATTGTCCAATAACATGCCCTACTTTACAAGAAGTTAAATATAAATCATGCAAAGTTGGTGTCTTACCATGCTTTTCATTCTCCATCATTGTTATTTATTCAACGTTATTATCTGCTTATGTGGGTTATTACGTCTTTAAACATAGAAAGAAAAGATTATCCCTATTACAAGAATCTCCATATTTGGCACCATCTTCAGTATTGGATGTTAATAACAACATTCTATTCCAAAAGTCACAAGTTTATTCATTAAATACTACTTTTGAAAACTTATTCAGTAAACTTGCTTATTACTGTGCTAAATATCCTGCTACTGTCATTTCATTCACTTTGATCATCACATTATCTTTATCTTCATGCATATATTTCTTTGGGCAATTAGAAACAGATCCAATAAAATTATGGGTTAGTCCTAATGATGTTTCTTATAAGCAAAAGGAATTTTTTGATGATAATTTTGGTCCATTTTATAGAATTGAACAGATATTTATAATCAATGAAAATCAAACAGTATTAACAGATGATGTTATTGACTGGTGGATTCCAATTGAGCGTCAAATTCAAAACATTATGGTGGATAAAACTACTACTTATGAAGACCTTTGTTTTAAACCTATGGAGGACTCTACATGTTTGATTGAATCATTCACTCAATATTTCCCTGATAGTGGTGATTCATTACCAGTTGATTGGAAAAAGAAATTGAAAGGTTGTACAGATTCTCCTGTTAATTGTTTGCCAACTTTCCAACAACCATTAAAGAAGGAATTGTTATTTGGTGGTTATGAAAATGATGACGTTTTCACCTCAAATGCAATCATTGTCACATTATTATTAAACAATAATGCTTCAAATTTGGATAATATCATCTCTTGGGAAAATGAACTAAAAGATTATTTGTTGAATATAAGTGAATCAACAACACTTCCAGATGGTATAAGGTTAAGTTTTAATACTGAACCATCATTAGAATCAGAATTGAACAAATCAACAAATACGGATTTTAAAATTGTGATAATTTCTTATCTTTGTATGTTCCTATATGCTTCTTTGGCATTAGGTTCTGGGTTGAAATCAACAAGATTCTTACTTGGTTTATCTGGTATTGTCATTGTTTTGCTTTCAATCTCATCTTCAGCTGGTATCTTTGCTTTATTGGGTGTCAAATCAACACTTATTATTGCTGAAGTTATCCCATTTTTGATTTTGGCTGTTGGTATTGATAATATATTCTTAATCACCACTGAGTTGAACAAGATAAATTATTCATATCCAAACGAATGTATCCCCTTCAGAATCTCAAAGGCAGTTGGAAGAATGGGACCATCGATATTGTTATCCTCTTCAAGTCAATTTTTAACATTTGGATTAGCTTCAGTAGTTACAATGCCAGCAGTGAGAAACTTTGCTTTGTATTCTGCAGGTGCTATATTGTTCAATTCAATTCTTCAGTTGACTACTTTTATTTCATTGTTGGCATTAGACCAAGCTAGAGTTGACGATTCAAGACTAGACTGCTTTCCTTGCATAAAGATAAATAAATCCTTGAGATTGGGAGATGACGAAGTTTCAGATCTTTTCCAAAATGAGAACCAGAATAAGATATTTGACGTTATTTTGAATAAGATAGCGCCAGTTATTATCCTGAAAGGTAAGAGGGTGGTTATTTCTATCTTTGTTTTGTGGACAGCGATCTCATTGGCATTAATCCCTTCAATTCAATTTGGTCTTGATCAAAGAATCGCTATTCCATCTGATTCGTACTTAATTGATTATTTCAATGATGTGTATGATTATTTGAATGTTGGTCCACCTATTTATTTTGTTGTTGATGGTTTGAATGTTACAGATAGACAAAATCAACAAAAATTATGTGGGAAGTTTACTACATGTGAGGAATTCTCACTGTTAAGCATCTTGGAACAAGAATCCAAACGTTCCAATATTTCAACAATTGCAGATCCAACAGCTAGTTGGATTGACGATTTTTTCACTTTCTTGAATCCTGAATTAGATGATTGTTGTAGGGTGAAGAAGATCGCAAATGATGAAGTTTGTTCTCCGTTTGCTCCACCAAGGCAATGCCAAGCCTGTTTCAAAGACAAAGTATGGGATTATTCAATGGATGGTTTCCCAGAAGGTGAAGAGGATTTCATGAAATATTTCAATATTTGGATTAATTCACCAAGCGATCCATGTCCTCTTGGAGGTAAAGCGCCATATTCTACGTCGGTGTCTTATACCAATGAAACGGTTCTGGCTTCAGCTTTTAGAACAAGTCACACTCCTTTAAGATCACAAGATGATTTTATATATGCTTATAGAGAATCTTTGAGAGTTGTTGAAGAATTGAAGGACCACACCGGGTTCAGTGATATATTTGCATATTCTCCATTCTACATATATTTTGTTCAATACGTTACCATTGTTAAGCTTACGTTCACTTTGATTTTGATTGCTTTAGGAATAATCACTGTCAACTCAATCATATTATTGGGTTCAATAAGATCTGCATTATGTCTTTCTGCTACTGTTATTATGATCCTTATTGACATTGCTGGTATGATGTCGATTTGGTCAATAACTTTGAATGCGGTGAGTCTCGTCAATTTGATCATTTGTGTTGGGCTTGCATTTGAGTTTTGTGTTCATATTACTAGAGCATTTATCGTCTCTGATAAAGACACACGGTTGTCAAATGTGAACTTCAGAGCTATAAATGCGTTAACTGGTGTTGGTGGAGCTGTGTTTGGTGGTATCTCCACCACAAAGTTGATTGGTGTTATAGTGCTGGCATTTACCAAATCGAAGATCTTTGAGATATATTACTTTAAGATGTGGTTATCATTAGTCATAATTGCCTCTCTTCATGCACTGATCTTCTTACCAGTGCTATTGTCAACTGTTGGTGGTAAACGGTACGTCTTCTCTGAGAGTAGTACTGGAATTGCAGATGACATTGCAAATAGACTGAATGAGCTAAGATGAAATGTATATCTTCTGTAATGAACCCTTAATGAACTAATGTATAACTATTGAAAATAAGATTTGTAATTAAAGAAAGTAGCACGGTCTCCATTGTCGAGTACTAACTACTACTTCAAAATTTGAGTGCGCGAACCGGTTTTTTGAGTTTTTCAGCATCGACTTTTGAGAAGGTGTAGATGTCAAGCCAAAGTTACAAACTGCTGGCACATTCACCTACAATATCTCATACTATTTCATAGGATACCATACATTCCATTTGGTCCTCCAATAAACCATATATGTCACTGGCGAGATTCCTGGCGTCCTTTGAGGATTGCTGTCGCCATAATTTCAACAAAGACTTCTTTGTGCGATCTAACTCACAAAGAATGAAAAGAGTTGATCCATCAGTCTTATTTGATACAGCACAGCCCAACCCACAGCTACAGGAGAATAAAGTACGGAGTCTGAGTGAGATAAAAGAGCTTTTGACTGTCAAACCAAGGGTTCTTATACATGACTATCTTAAAGAGCAGAATATCAAACAGTTGGCCGTTGCGAGAGACCCAGAATCAAAGAAATATCCAATACTCATAGCTTTATCCAATACAGCTCTTCGAAAATCTATCAATGCCAATCTAGCTAATAGGGGTATATACTTAACTCACAAGGAAAGCATAACAACAATCTTGGACCTTTTGAGGCAGAATTCGCCAACTGAAAATCACAACGACTCTTCACTTTGGGTGAAGGGTTATAATGACAAACCAAAGATTGGTTTGAAAGTCAACACATACTCTGAACTTCCCCGTATCCCAGACTTTAATGGGGATCCTGTACTATTTGGTCAATTTATACGTGTACTGACACATACCAACTTTCATCTCAACAAATCATCAAACATAAATGGAGCTATACCTAAAATCTTAAGAAATCTACTTCATAACCATAATGCCAATACCAATGGATTGAGAACGGTTGGAGCATACAATGATGTTATCTACTTTTTTATGAAGAGATCAGATTTGGCTTCTTGTCACGAGTTTTTCGTGAAATTAGTACATGATGATATAAAGCCTGATACAAAAACCTTCAATCTGATGATAAGCACTCTGTTACATAAGAAAAAATCAATATCAGAGGATGATCATTACCAGGAGCTAATATATTTCTTGGAGAATATGAAAAGGCATGGTGTTAAAGCTGACATTCAAACTTATGAAATTTGTCTTAAGTTGATGGAAGGGGATGTCTCTATAATTATATTTTTGAAAAGTATGCAGGCATCAAAAGTCCCAATAACACCAAATATATTGGCTACAATTTGCAAATATTTGGTAACAGAGAGAAATATAGATCCTGGTGATTTGATAAACGTGGTGAAACACTTTGGTTATTTGGATCCAAGAATAATGCAATTCATCTTGGAGTCATTTTTGAAGAAGGGAGATGTTTATTCAGCTTGGGATATACTTTGTGAGTCATCCAAGAATGGAACGGTTAAACCAACAATCATTCATGAACTAATTTTTCTCAGAAAATTTGCAGAACTTGGCAGAGCAGATCTTTGTATGGCCTTGATAAACACCATGAAAGAGAAGTTTGGCATTAACCCAGAAATTGACGCATACACTTGTCTCTTTAAAAGTTTTTCAAGGAATGGGAACTGGCCTACTAAATATTCATGTATTAGAATAGCTTACCATGACATGTTGAGAGATCTTGATGGATTTGTTGCCGGAGGAAAATGGCTCTTGAAATTACGTACCAGATTTGAAATTATTCATGGGTTAGAGGTTAATTATAAGATGCCGTTAACAGAGGAAGAGCTTGAATATAAGAATCTTATTCAAACAAACTTGAAATGGGAAGATGAATGTCCAATTATAGATTTTGATGATATGACACCAGCAGGGTATAAGAAGGCTGCAGTACTTATGGGCGGTGAGATTAGGCCAAAATATAAGAATGACAAAAAGAAGTCCAAGGAGTGGAAGGAGAGGCAACAAGGAATGTTGGAAGTAAGAAGGAGAGCTAGAGTAGGCGGGATGAATAGACTACGCCTACAGACTTTAGATTATGCTGAAGACCAATCCAAAGCCCTGAAAGATGAGTTGACTAGAAGAGGTGTTATTGCTTGATTACGATTTTTGATGAAAACAGCATATATTAATGACTTAACGTAAAACATGATGTATATATTACCAAATAATATTGGAAGATGTCTGAATTCACATTGACATTGACTATTTACTGTGGGATTATGTCTCCAATTGTAGAATGATCAGGAACAAAAAGTCACAACAGTATTAATTTCATTGCTAAACAACATTAGTATCATATGCTGCTATTCATATCTCATTTGGGTTGGCTTTCAGTATTGTAATTTACACGGCCAAAATACAGTAGGTGTAATTTGTAAACCTATTTTTTTTTCCTATAGTATTAGCGTGTATTATTCTTATTCTAATTGTAGTTATTAAACTTGGCGTAGCATATAAATGTATATATGGTCTCTAGTTTTCTCACATGGATGTGAATTTTCCTGTTGACTCTAATAAATTTTGCAAATATTATTGTGATTACATTAGCGCCCGATCAGAATCATATGTTTGGCTGAGTATTATAAGCTATAAAATTCCCAAAGCAGGGTGAAATTTTAGAAACTAAAGAAAATAGGCTGATGAGAATTCAAGCTGATAATAACTATCATTATGTATATCTAGATACTGAAGATAATTAGTGATTTATATTAATATAATACATAATAATTAAAATTAAAATTTAAAATATTTGGAATTTTACCGATATTCAATTTTTTCATGATGATATTTTCTTAGTTTCTCACCACAACTTTCACCAAAAGAAAACTCAATAATGAGTTTTATTACAAAGACATGGATTTTCATACTTAGAATTTAACATGATCTGGTGAGAGGGTTAAACGATAGGTTAGAAAGATTTAAACTTATTGGGAATAAGAAGAGATAGGAGCTGCAGGGATTACACCGAATATGAGCCTGATAACATTAAGAATAACGAGTAAAGATATAGGAGACAAATGAATTGAGAATTCATATAATATAAACAAAGAGAATATTGATTAATAATAATATAACGAATCAAGATTACAACGACTGAGAAAACTAGAGACCATACATTTATATAAAGTACAGAGCCAAGTTTAACTACAATTAGATTAAGAATAATATATGCTAATAAAATAGGAAAAAAAAAATTATTTCGATGTTTTGAAGTACTGAATATATGATATACCATTGGTAAATCCCATTATAGTTCTTAGACGTTCTATTATAGCGCTACAAGCAGAGTTTGAGCTCTACTAGGAGTATGTGGTTAGGAGCCCCAGGCCTAGTTACCCGCAGAAATCAATATCAAAAAAAAAAAAAGAAAAATCGTCGACCAAAAAATTGGGGGTTCCAAGATCATAACAACAACAATAAGAACATCAATAACAACATCAATAAGAACTTCAAGAACAGCTCATTATGCTTTTTCTAACACTTCCAGTCCATACCACCAAAATAGCACAAGAAGATACATTCAAGCTGTAAGTATATCACTGTTGAAGAAGAAGAGTTGGAGGTGCCATAGAAATGCTTATGAATATTACAAATTACTGACAAGTTACAGAATGATATTGCAATAAAAGGCCACAGTGAAGGTCTAGGACAAGACTCATTATCAGGATTGACTTCATAAGGCTATATGATTGTGAATCCAACAGGTTCCAACGTTACAACCATCATTTTCAGAAACTCCAACGTCATCCTGCCAAATTCAAAATTCAATCTAGACATAATATATCACGACAAGAATTATATTCAGTACCAGCAAGCCTTACAAAAGATTAATTGAATTGGAGTATTGGGTGGGTATTGTATTAGTCTGTTTGATTGTTTTAGAA
>JAKTWV010000074.1:0-50637 GCA_030582235.1 Ruyongia ponderosae | reverse complement strand
CAGGAACATAAATGATTTCAGTGACTTCAGTAGACCCAGTGATGAATGTACTTGATGTAGTGGCACCAGTATATGGAACAGTAGTGGTAGTAGTACCTTCTGGAACGTAAATGATTTCAGTGATAGTTGATGAACCGTAGATAAATTCACTTGAAGTAGCGGAACCAGCATAGTATTCAGAAGTAGTAACAGTTGGTTCAGGAACATAAATGATTTCAGTGACTTCAGTAGACCCAGTGATGAACGTACTTGATGTAGTGGCACCGGTGTATGGAACAGTGGTGGTAGTAGTACCTTCTGGAACGTAAATGATTTCAGTGACAGTTGATGAACCGTAGATGAATTCACTTGAAGTAGTGGAACCAGCATAGTATTCAGAAGTAGTAACAGTTGGTTCAGGAACGTAAATGATTTCAGTCACTTCAGTAGACCCAGTGATGAATGTACTTGAGGTAGTGGCACCAGTATATGGAGCAGTGGTGGTAGTAGTACCTTCTGGAACGTAAATGATTTCGGTGACAGTTGATGAACCGTAGATAAATTCACTTGAAGTGGTGGAACCAGCATAGTATTCAGAAGTAGTAACAGTTGGTTCAGGAACATAAATGATTTCAGTCACTTCAGTAGACCCAGTGATGAACGTACTTGATGTAGTGGCACCGGTGTATGGAACAGTGGCGGTAGTAGTACCTTCTGGAACGTAAATGATTTCAGTGACAGTTGATGAACCGTAGATGAATTCACTTGAAGTAGTGGAACCAGCATAGTATTCAGAAGTAGTAACAGTTGGTTCAGGAACGTAAATGATTTCAGTCACTTCAGTAGACCCAGTGATGAATGTACTTGAGGTAGTGGCACCAGTATATGGAACAGTGGTGGTAGTAGTACCTTCTGGAACGTAAATGATTTCGGTGACAGTTGATGAACCGTAGATAAATTCACTTGAAGTGGTGGAACCAGCATAGTATTCAGAAGTAGTAACAGTTGGTTCAGGAACATAAATGATTTCAGTCACTTCAGTAGACCCAGTGATGAATGTACTTGAGGTAGTGGCACCGGTTTATGGAACAGTGGTGGTAGTAGTACCTTCTGGAACGTAAATGATCTCAGTGACGGTTGATGAACCGTAGATGAAAGTGCTTGAAGTAGCGGAACCAGTATAGTATTCAGAAGTAGTGACAGTTGGTTCAGGAACGTAAATGATTTCAGTCACTTCAGTAGAACCAGTGATGAATGTACTTGAGGTAGTGGCACCGGTGTATGGAACAGTGGTGGTAGTAGTACCTTCTGGAACGTAAATGATCTCAGTGATGGCTGAAGAACCAGTATAGAACGAAGATAAAGTAGCTGAACCAACATAGTAGTCGGTCTCTGTGGTGGTTGAGAAGGTACACTCAGCTGGGGGAGTCAACACAATGATTGAGGCAGTGGATTGGTACACAGCTGTGATGGTGGTGGTACTGCAATCAGTCCATCCTTCAGTAGTTGTAGTAGTCACAAGAGCTAGAAGATTTCAGTGTTGTTAGTAAATCAAGTTGATATTTTGATATTTTGATATTTTGATATTTTGGTGTTCTTTTGCCACCAGGAAATAAATAAAAAAACACTCACAATTACCAGAACCGTCACCACCAGAACCTGCTGTAACTAGAGTATATGATTTTGCGACAGATTCAGTAGCAGTGGAAGAAGCTGCATCGCAGACAACACTGAGGGAAAGTGCAAATTCTAATTTAATATCTTGGTCGACTGTTGGTGTAAGGCCCAAAAAGAAGGACAACCACAATCTTGAGCCCTTTGGGACTGATCCAAATGTAGCTGAATACTTTGATGTTGATGGGTAAGAGTAGCTCAAATCGTTGATTGAAGCATAATTCTCAGGATAGTTCCAGTTATTCATTGACGATGAAGAATAGAATTCGGTATTGGCTTTGATCAGCCCTTCACTATCGGTAACAGTGAATGAAAGAGTACCACTCTTTACAGCACCACTGCAAAGGTTTGCCCTTGGAGAATAGTAGACCCAGTCTTCACCATTCATCAAATATCTTGACAGAACTGTGTAAGCACTTGTCGAGGTGGTTGAGGATGTCATGGTCAAATCATATGTCAAGTTATCGTTGAAGGTCAAGGTGGTGGTACCGACTGTCCAGAATGAAGCTTGATCTAAAAGCTCAGTTCTACCACCTGGATTGGTGACGATAGCAAAACTCAAAGTACCAGAAGCAGAGGCATAGCTTGATAGACCTGTGGTCATAACACAGTTGATAACAGTGGTAGAACTGATTTGGGCTGCTTGATCAACAGAACAAGTGGCAATTTGATCAGACCCTATGACAATGGATAGAACAACACTGGTGACTGAACCTGTGGTATCTCTGACTTCCATAACATTAGGCATTGATAATGAAAAGGTATCACCAATAGAAACATCTTGAGGATCAGAGAAACTCCAATCCATCACAACATTATAGAAATCACCAGGATTACTTGTACTTCCTGTATCTGTAACGGATGCAATCTTTGTGAAAACATCAGTGAGCGTCTTTGCAAAAACATGGGTTAATAGCAGTGAAGATATCCAAAGATTTATCAACTTAACTCTCATCTTTATTGAAGCGTTGATTTGTAGTATATCAAAGAGTATCAACTGTTGGGAATTTGATGAGTAGGGCTTTCCAAGCTATTTATACGTCGATATTGCAATATTGATTACATCTATCTCAACTCTCCTAATAAAACAATTAAATGCCTGATATATCTTAACTTTGAAGTTTTCGTCATAATATCACAAATCAGGCTACAGCGCTACAGTGATACAATGCTACAGCGCCTCCCTTACTGTATTTCATGACCTTTTTGGTTTGATTATAACGCTGTCCGCTGAGTTAATATGACAATAAGACACTAGTTTCATTTCCAACTATTGCTCATTACTCAAAAAACACTTGATCGAAAACCAATTTTAAATCTTCTTTGAATTGGTTTTTATTTGGAATGTTGTATAAGACTATAAGACTGGGGAGATTCATTCTTAAGTAAGATCGTATAATGATACACTTTGCACCAATTTAATCATTTCATAGATGTCTCATGATATTTTGATATGAATAGCCTTGTACGTAGAATTAGTTGAATGTTGAATAGTTTTCTGTCTGTATGATGCCCTGAATCCACTGCTGCTGCTGCTGCACTACTTTTCTCATGATTCTCAGTTATAAGTCTGTCTAAATAGTAAGCATTATACGGGGCTACGTGCTACGCAGCTACGCGGCTTGTCACAAAAGAACAAGAAGAAGGAAGGTTATGATGTTTATGATGAGTGCCCAGTGCGCAGTATTCAATTAACAATATTTTATGAGCTGGTAGGCGATTATTCAGCTTTAGTCCAACTGCGAAAAGTTATTCGATGAGATGAGGTCCCACAGCGCATTAATATTGGTGAATACACAATATACGTTGTTGTTCAGATCTCTACAAATATTAGACTCAAAATATTACACCCTCAACGTCTCAGTACTCTCAATTTATTTAATTAGCTGCAATATGAGTCGGAATTTCCGGTTTCGACGAGCTCAGAATCTGTACACCATCGAAGCTAAGAGCACTCATGAGTTCATGAGTTCATGAGCATAGACATAGGCTATCATCAAGGAGCAAAGTTATATATAATTATTTCCCAAGTTTCCAAATCAAGCAGCTTGTTTTAGATCAACTCAAAAGAGTCTGGGGCGGCTCTATGGGGTATAAGGTTTAAGCTAAACAATATTATGGTAGTAACACGCCGATATTATTGATAATGGACAACACCTGGAATCGAATGATCAAAGTTCAAACGATGGAACAGCACAGGCTAACAGGCTAACAGGCTGTGTTGAATGCACTTTGTGTAAAAGTAAATTAAATATACGTTATATTACAAAAAGTTCATCTGACTCTCTTACCACTTACCACTTACCACTTACCACTATCTTTGGATGGACATGGATATGGAAGAAACCATGAAAATGATCCCTGAAGCGAAAAAAGCACATTGAATGAGGTACTAGCTATATCGCTATATCTCTACAAGTCTACAAGTTGCTAGCCTTAACGCCTTAACGACATCGTTCAACATGTTAGAACAACCGGAAAGGTAGAGTCTACAGTGTACACGCACTTCACTCATGACGGTCGACAACAGCTAGAAACGCTACAACCTAGGTTATAAGCGACAGACTGAGCGTGTTTGCCAGAATATCAAGAATATTTTCAACTGCAACATCAAACATTACCAACACTACAACACTACAAAACTGCCTGATTTGAAAACAGTGCAAACACAGCTATCCAAATCCAAGACTGATACAGGTATATTAATGTATAATCATTTCACACACGTTATATATTATAAATCGGTACTGTCACGCTTTGAATTGCTAATATCTGCCCCTAAAATTTCTAAAATCACTACATCCAATATGTTCAATTAAATAAAATATACTCGGAATTCCCGCAAGACGACCTGTGAAAGGTTCTTGATTCTTGACTCTTGATTATTATGATGTGAAAAGACTACACATGCAACATCACAACAATAAGTCAAGCTGGTTCGAACTGGGATGTGGAATCATATTTTATGATACGATGAAAAAGCGATATTGCAGCTGTCTGATGTTTATTGTTTATTGTTGGATGGTTTTGAATCCTCCCTGTTCTTTGAAACTCCCTGACTCAAAAGTCCAATATTCAGTGATACTTCTTTCTCCATTAAATATGAATCAACTGACAGGTTTAATTTGGTTGGTTAATAAGGACCAGAACACTGAATCATGATATCAAGATGGTTACTATTGCTAACTCTTGAGGGTTTGGGAATGAATGTGTACGTCCAACATTCAACAGTCAATATTGATATTTGTGAAGTGGTATATGACCTATACAGCTTTCCTTCATTGTATATATATATAACATATATATATATTTGGATAATTTATAAGTATCTGGTTATTCTATAAGCTGTTGTCATTTGATGTTTTGTTTCATATATATCATTTTGCCACTAAATCTCATTTTTTGATTTCAATTCTAATTTGAAACTTTTGTTAGTGACGTTCTTGAAGTTATTATTGTTCTATATATCTACTTGTGATTATTTACTAATGCTTCTTTGTTGGATTGTCGTTTTTTAATTTTCTTTTGCAAAGTTGTTGGTGTTCAGTTTTGGGGTTTGGCGGTAAATTTTGTTTTGAATTTTGATCAAATGGCTTTTGAGTTTGTTGTTTGTTATTAACACTTATTTGTTGTTTATATGTTTTGCTTGGGTTAGTATAGTTGCTCTTGTTATATATTTTGTTGAGGTTTCTGGTTATTGATTTGATGATAATTTTGCTGCTGTTTTTGAATTTGACGGTGAGTTTTGATTTGATTTGATTTGATTTGGTTTTATTTGGTTTTATTTTATTTTATCTTTTAATCACTAATTTGGTTTCAATTTGTCTATTTGCTTTCAAATTGATTTATTTCACTTGTTTTTCTTTGAATCTGTTTGTTACTAGGTTCAATGAAGTTCAAGGCAGTTTGCTAGATTTGAGTTTAAATTCAGTTGCTGGTTCAGCTCTTGTTAATTAGTTAATCAATATACTCTTTGATTATCTAGAGTTGATCAGTAACCCTTAAATATTGCACTAGTCAATTTTTAACACAGATTTCTCGTGGTGTTTCGAATATATATATTTGACTTTCAAGTCGTTAAATTCTTGATCATTAAATGATCACATGATGATACAAAGAGGAAAATGTTTAGCTGATCTAGGACCTAGCTTGACCATTTTGAGAGTCTCCTAAATCTCAGTAAAAGACTAAAGACTAAATTCTTCAACTGATCATCTTTTGATCATTAATAAGCGCTCCCCTGAGAAGAAGTTCTTTCAAGACCATCAGGAACCCCTGACCCCTGACCATAAACATAGCAAATTGCTTCTACTCATCATGAGAGTACACCACGCATGAGTCATGACAACATCTATTCACAAAGCAATACACACTTTTCCTCTCTTCCTCTCTTCAACCAGGAATATCTCGGAAGATCCGATTGCCTCATTAACACTGAACACTGTTTAGGCGTTGAAACTTGAGACTTGAGACTTGAGACGTCGTTCAAATGTTCAAATTGACTCTAATCACAGATTTGAACATATAATATATATCTAAGATCAAATATAAAATCATGGCATGGCATATATATACGCATATACATATACTTTTCAACATTATGCATTTAACCAGCCAGCTCTAGTTATGCTGTTTATCAAGATTTGAACAGATTTAGTTTTCTGATTTCGCTATGGACTCAGGCTTGAATCCCTGCATCCCTGCCTTGATGTTAATCTCAACTTTCAAGTATTTCCACTGCCAACAATTCCCTCTTTTGTACTAATAAAAGGCTGTGCTTGCTTCATAACATAAAATAACCAGCCTGTCCAACTAGAAAATGGTTCAACTGATTTTGTAAAAGAGGGACAATCAAACACTGAGGCCTGAGACAACTATGGAATGATTGAATAGATGACATGCTATACATTTCCCCCCAGTCGTCAATCAGCCTTGCCATATTCATGTCGAGTTTATCTCAGCCGACCTGAGTTGTGCAAATTAATGAAGAAATGAACCCACTTTTTACCAGGATGACACTCAATAACCAAAAGCATAGTAACTTAATCACAACAACGTAAAGTAATATGTAATATATATGAGTTTGAATGACACACACAGGGATAGAGATTTGAGATTTTAGTCAAGAGCGTTAGTATATGTCAGCATGATTTGAAGCCTTATATCGATGATCATTGATGAGAGTGCGACTATGATTAACTGCACATCTTCATGATAGCCCCCGTGGGGCTGCCTTTCTCTGAGTATACAAACAACAAGTTAGTTCTCTCTTGGTGCTCTCCATTTTCTAGTGACAGAGTTGTTTCTTGTTCCTCAAAGTCGTCCCAACTTCCAAGTCCATTGACAGAATCGAATCGAATCGAATTGACGCCGGCAAACTAACTGAGACCACGCTTTGGTCATGAAGATGCGACTTCAGCAGTAATCAAGGTACTTACTACCTAGTACCTGGAATCAATTGTCACTAATTGATTAACGAGAGTATTAGCGTAAAAGCTAATTACAAATACTTTTAACCAAAATTTAAAATATAAGATCAATACTGATGATCATGCTTTTGATTCTATCCAAGTTATAACTCATTACCATAATAAAGTGCATCAAAAGAAGGATGGTTATTTCAAATATCAACCATATGACTTGTCAATATCATTGAACACGATATACATTACAGATTTATTACATATCTGTCCTCACAATCCCATAGAGAATTCATTAATACCGCATCTACCCATAGCAATATTCTTTATTGGATAATCATATACTAATATCATGTCTCGTGAATCAATTTTGAAGAGGAATTGAATCTTCGATAAAGTCATGAAGGACGTAATGAAGCCATAAGAACATTTCATATGGATATTTGTATGACTATCGTGAATCAAAGCATTGGGAGATCCATCAGATATATCAATGATTATTTTCAATGATTTCTTTGATGGGGGGAGGGAGTGTGAAACATTAGAGATGATGAATTGATTAATTGGATAAAGAGAAGAGGTATGATGATGTTATGAAGAATGGTGATGTTTTGAGTGTTACAAGGCAGTTTTATGGGAATAAGAAATAGTAAATCATGTATTCATCAAGCATTGATCATTAGTTAACTTGTTTGTTTGATCATTAGTCATTAGTTTAGCTTATTTAAGCATCATCATAAGTTTTATTT
The DNA here is from genome assembly GCA_030582235.1 of Ruyongia ponderosae. NCBI lineage: Eukaryota > Fungi > Ascomycota > Saccharomycetes > Phaffomycetales > Wickerhamomycetaceae > Ruyongia > Ruyongia ponderosae. The sequence continues at coordinate 42,815 of JAKTWV010000074.1, read as the reverse complement.
ATTTATTCATTAGATTCCTTTCTTTGTAGTAGTTATATGCCTTTGTAAACCCTTTGTAAACCCTTTGTATTCCTAGCCATTGTTATTTGTATTCATCAATATCATCCAAACCCATCATAACTTAACCTAAGAAGATCTGCCCAATCCCTTCAACATCAATTCATACTTTGTCTGCTCAAGACTCTTCTCAGTCAATGCCGTCTTGCCCAAAGTCATGAACTCTCCAATGGGTTTGTTGTAAATGGTTTGCAAGATGAGCTGGTCCTGTTGTTCCAAGGTGTTCATCGTGATCTGTGCTCTTCTCTCAGTGATGGCGTCTGGGTGGTTTGTTGTTGGTGTCTGGAGTTGCAAAGACGAGATGAATCCTGTGTTCTGTCTGTTCATCTTTTCAGTCTTGTTAACTATGAGAATATCTTGTTTGTTGATGTTGTTGATGTTGATGTTGTTAACTATGGGCGTCTCTTTAAAAAAACCACCGAAAAAGATTTCTTCAAATTTCTGAAATGAACTTCAATTTTATTCACTTTATTCACAAATCAAACAATTCACAAATTTATTCAAAGATGGATCCGTTGTGGGATGCCCTAGGTGGTCCTAGACCCATACTGTACCCGTTCTCACTGTATGGTCTCAGAGTGGACAAGGTGATCCAAGTATTAATGCATTTCATGGATCTCACTGAAAACAACAACAGGAATAACATCAACATCAACGACAGTATTATTATGGGCGATGAAGATGATGAGGAAGATGAGGAATACACTTTGAAGAATCTAGAATATCACAACATCACCTCACAGGACTCGAGAATACAAAGTTGCAATAGCCTCATCATTGAAAAGATATCCATTATGGTCAAGGAAATATCAAGAATTCAAAACAGTCCAAAATCAATCAATGATTCTGATGGATCTAATAATAAATTCAAAGAATCAATACGAACATTAAAGAATGAAATCAGATTCTTGAAGAATATGATCATTGCTATCAAATTTTTACATCTATCTGTGGTCGATAAGGCAACAATATTGAACTATTATGCTGATAATAATGAAACATTAAGACATTTATTACAATACAGTAAAGAATTCACAAATACTAATTTCCCACCACTCTCTAAAAAGACTCAAAGAACACTAGAACTTAATCATACTGATAATACAACTAACACAAATAATAACAACTCAACAACAACAACCACGGCGAATAATAATAATAATAATATTGAAACAACAGTCGTTTACAACTGTGATATCTTTCAATTAATGCTTGAATACAAATATTTAATTGCCAAAAAATACAACAAAGTACCCATGCTTACCTCATTCAATCAATTCAAGAACATGATTGGTTATATTGCATCAGATGAATTGAATTTCCATTTGGCATTGTTGGGAAGTGATAGATTTTGTGAAGATTTATGTAAGGGAAGACTTGTTAATATGGGGACGAGTTTTAAAGATGAATCAAGTAATGAGATCGTTGATGTGGATTGAATCAGAGATAGAAGTTTACAGAGATATTATGTTTTTTAATATATGGGAATCAATCAACTCATGGATATTCGAAAGTTGAAATTCTTTATTTATTTTGTAAAAAATGTTTTTTTTGTTGTGATTGTTAAAATAGAAGAGATTTAATCAAATTTGTTCAGCATATTTAGCCACAATTGAATCAAATAATTCATTCTTTTCATTGAAATCCTTCAAATATTGATGATTTGGATCCAATTTCTTCAATTCTTCAATCTTGGAATCATATTCTGAACCAGTTATACAAGCATATGAAACCTCATTAGCAATCAAATCTCCCACTTTATTTATACCCGTCTTACCACCACTTCCAATCTCTTTCAATTCATTCAATTGTAATAACACTTGTTCAGCTTCTGGAAATTGATGCAATTGTAAATTTAAGACTAATTGTCCTAATAATGAATTAAATGAAGTTGAATATTGATGTGATAATTCTTCAAAAAAGTAAAGAGAACCTCTTAATAATTCTCCATTTGCTAATGAATTATAATAAGATTCAGCCAAATTGAAAATAATATTATCTTGAGAATATGATGAAGCTCTTTGAATCTCTAATTGTGCTGCTTCTAAATTATTCGTCAATATGTATAATTGTACTAATATTAAGACACATTCTAATGAATCTTCATGTAATTTCGTCAATTGAATAGCTTCTTCAAATCTATTCAATTTAGCTAAATAAAAAGATCCAAAAATTTGTACTGTTTGACTCATCTTAGATGATTTAATCAATTCGTCAAATTCCTTAATCTCTTTATTTGATCCATTCTTTAAAAATGTAATGTATAAAGTATAAACCTTATCATGCAAACTCTGACCAGCATCCAATTGACTCAATACAGTATCGTATTGTCCTAAATGGATCAATGATCTGAATTTATAATCTCTGGCTGATGGATCATTACTGTACTCATCCAGTGAGATTTCAGCAACTTCAGCATATTGACCAGTAAAGAATTGTTGACGAAGAGTGAAAAGTTCTGCTCGTGATTGTTAGTATATTTGGTTCTTTAAATTATCAATCATTATAATTAGAACTTACCGTCAGAATCCATTGTCTTTATATAAGTTATTCTCTTTTGCCTTCGTTGTTGTCTTTGTTTACGTGTAAAGAAGTTTCAAACTCAAAATCTTGAAAATTCCCAAAAATTGAAAAAATTACCCGCCCAAAAAAACGACAAATAAAAAAATCACAATTTCACATTTCAATTCAGATTGTACTTACGATTTACAGTACAAGTTTTCATTTTCATCAGAATGAATTCTGTCTGGTATCATAGACCCATCTACGAACCCTTCCACCGGTTAACTTTTAAGTATTTGGTCCAATGTTTCAATGTCTCTATCATATTTTTGCAAATACTATTGAATTTTATTTTAGCGAGTTTCATGTATTCTACGAGAAAGTAGGAACTCTTGTTCCCTTTGTTCCTTTGTTTCCAATATTGTATTATCTAGAGATGATATATCATATCACATTGACTCAGAGTCTAGTAATGGATGAATTGAAACAGAAATGTGATAAAGTAGGACTTTTAGATTGACATTTTGACTGATTCTTGACAGAACTTGAGAATCAGACTTAAAAAGAGATCCTGTAAAGTTCTATTTGTGATAATGATATTGATAACAATTGTTAAGGTCCTTAACAAAGTACAACTCTATGGTCACCTGTGATATTACCTGACTATTCTATCTGATGCGTATTGAAATCAAAAATGTCAGGGAAATCCTGGCAACCAAGAGCAGTATGGACCGGATCCCACAGCACGCACTCGAATTGAAACGTGTATTAAGAGGATCCATTACAACCCCTTTCACTAATACCATAACAACACCTTCAATAGACAGTATTATTAAGTCAAATCATCGTAATAAGCGCTTCTTCAAAAAAAGTTACCCGACCGAATTAAAAAAATTGTTGATTTTTTTTTGTTTACCTTTTTTAACAAATTTTGGATCTTTTCATTTGGATCAAAAGCGTCTATATTCGAAAGGGCAATAAAAAAGATGACACAGGACTCAAATGCTAGTGTGAGCACCCCTGTTTCATTGGGGAAGACCCTCTTGAAAGAATTGCTTGAAACTTCAAAGAACCTCCCTTCAAGAGACTCAGATTTGGGATCAATCCAATTGGGAATCAACGAAATTAGAAAGAGAACCTACAAGTTACGTAAACAGTTGAAATCAAATGGGAATTATGATGCCTTGGATCTTAATAGTGATAATTATATCAAGGCTCATTACTTGTTGGCTGGGAAAGTTGCCTTGGATGATGTTGAATCAAACATTAAACATTTGGAATCCAACAATAAGTTGTTTGATCAATCTAATAACAACAATAACAATCAATACAATTCAAATCGTCAATTCCAAAAGAATGATTTAGATTCATACCTTAAATCTAAAAAGGATGAAAACATCTTATCTGCCATTGAACAATCATTAAGTGGTGCTGCTAGAGATTTCGATAATTTCGTTAATCAAAACATCTCATTGGATTGGAAACAACGCAGAAATGAAATAAGAGAATCTTTTGGAATTCTACTTGGTAGTAAATTGGATAATCTTGATAAGAAATCTTCTTCTTCTAACGCTGCTGCTAAGAAATCACAAGTCACTTGGGGTAAACCAACTTTTGTGGATGAGGATGAATCTTATAATTTCAAATCAAAATTAAACGTTAATGAAAATCATATAATTAGAGCCAAATTTGAACTATATGCTAATATTACTTATACTTTGAATGATTATAGAGAATCTGCATTCAAAGATAATGCAGTCATTGATAACTTTGATCTATCTTCTGAATTCATCAAGATCTTTAATAAATCATTGGATTCAAAATCAAGACAATTTTATGAAAGTTGGCAAATCGTTTCTATTATGGGTAAAGATAACAATAATAACATCAATAATAATACTGCTACTTTCCATAATGTGAATGATAATGATACCATTAATTTCAAGAATAAAATCATCAAAAACTCAAAACAATTCTTAGAATCACAATTCTTTGAATATGTTGATACCATTTATAAAACAAAAGTTGTTGAAAAGGGTATTCCAACAGTTATTAATAAAGTTAGAGGTTTCATTGAATCTCAAAAATTAAATGCTAATGGAAATCTTTTGATTGTTAATGGTATTCCAATTTGGGCAACCATCTTTTATCTTTTAAGAGCAGGTTATAAACAAGATGCCTTGAATTTAGTCTTGGAAAATCAATCAATGTTTAAAAAGGTTGAACAATCATTCATTCCATATTTCAAAGCATATGTTAGTTCTCCATTAAACAGACTATCTCAAGATTTAACAACAAAAATTCAAAATGAATTCAATCATCATATCAAAAATTCAATTGATGGTGATCCATATAGATATGCAGTTTATAAAATCTTGGGTAGATGTCAATTATCAAGAAAGAACATCTCCACTAATATTGCATTAACAGTGGAAGATTGGCTTTGGATGCATTTGATGTTGATTAGAGAAGATTCACAAGTTGAATTTGATCCAATTTATGAAAAGTATACTTTATTGGATTTCCAAGAAATTATTTTATCTTATGGTGAAAGTAAATTTTCTAATAATTATTTACAAGTATTATTATTGGCTGGTCTTTATGATGAAGCTATTGATTATTCCTTGAATGCTAGTGAAATTGATGGTGTTCATTTAACTATTGGATTAGCATACTATCAATTATTACAAACACCATTGACTTCAACAAGTTCTACTGAATTAACTTCAAGAGCTAAGAAATTCGCTAATATTTTAAGCATCTATATCAATAGTTTCAAATTCACAGATCCAAGAATTGCTGTTGAGTATTTGATTTTAAGTTGTTTATTCTCATCGAATATTAAGGTTTGTCATGAATCATTAAGAAAATTGATATTAGAAACAAGAGAATTCACTATTTTATTAGGTAAGATTAATACAAGTAATGGTATTAGAATTCCTGGTAAGATTGAAGATAGAAGAGCATTGATTGGATTGAAGGATAATGATTTCTTGGATAAGATTACTGAACAAGCAGCTATTATGGCTGATAAAGAAGGTAGAATTTATGATGGATTATTATTATATCAATTGTCTGAAGAATATGAGATTGTTATTACTATTATTAATAGATTATTGGGAGAATTCTTGAGTAATACTGAGTTAGATGATCAAGAGATTTTATTATTGGATGGTAATAATGAAACAAATCCAATTTTAATTGCAAAGAATTTCTTAAAGATTTATTCAAATGATATTTCATCAAAGAATAAAGAGATTTGTAATCAACTATTACAAATATCATCAATTAGAAGTCTTTTCTTGAATCAAGATTGGGAAAATTGTTTGAAAGAAATTGAAATCTTGGATTTAATTCCAATCAAATCAGAAATCCCATCTTCATCATCATCATCTTCATTAATCACCAATAGTTCATTATTACAAAACAACTTAAAGGTCAAAGCTGAAGAATTATCATTCCTTAATGAAAATCTATTAAGAAACATTCCAAATCTATTAATCATTGCCATGACTTGTATTGCACAGATCAATGAACAATTGAATCAATATGGTGATTCCAATGATCGTGCATACACTGATAACAACAACAACAATAACAACAACAACCTCTTATACAATAGTTCAATTAAGGAAGAGAAGAATAGACAGTTGAAATTGATTGCAAAGAATTGTGTTGTGTTTGCTGGTATGGTTCAATATAAGATGCCAAGAGAGACATTTAGTTTATTGATTAATTTAGAATCATTATTATGATGATGACATCACTAATCGTCAATTTACAGTTTGTTGCATAGTATAGATCATTTTCATGTAATTATTATCATTATAAATTCATCATTATTTTGTTTATCTTAAACCGTACCGTAAACCTTTATTTCGTATCGTATGTTATGAAAGAAATCATTCATCAATCAATCACTCTTTACTTCCATTCTGCTTCTTCTCACTGCTGTCCTCTTTACGTTCAGCATGCTCTTTATGATCATGATTATGATGCTTATGGCCATGCTTATGTTCATTCTTCTTATGATAATGTGGTTGGTGTTCATATGAGTTGGGACTTGGTAATTTCTGTAATTGGTTCTTTCTCTTTATTCTTCTTTTACTACTACCGCCTTCCTTCTGTATTTTGTTATTATCTGATCTTTCAGCATCTGTGTCTGTATCAGTGTTACTGTCTGATGAGCTTGATGAATCTGAACAGCAGATCTCTTCGCCTTCTTCATCAAATGAGGTTTGTGGATGGAATATACAACAGACTATAATAACAATGTGTTAGTAAACAAATCGATAATCACAATAAATCACAATTGAAAGCAAGGGATACATACTCTTTGACTTCTTTTTATTCATGTGTTCATTATCAATGGTGCATTCTTCCCATCTTACCCTTGGTCTTGAAGAAGAAGAAGAGGTAGAAGGAGCAGCATCCTCCACGGCTGTCAAATGAAGTGTTGTAGTTGTTGTTGTTTCTGTGTTGTCCACAGTGCCAGAATTGGATCCAGATTGAGTAGACATTTGCTTATTCTGTGGCTATTCTCTGAAATGGTTACTATTGTTTTATAAGTTTGAATTTATTTTGGCTATGAATTTATTTTGAAAAATTCACGTGACTTTTTTTTTTTTTTGGCTTTTGTGGTATAATCAAAAATCAAAAATCACCAAAATTTAACCATTTCTTTATTTATTTAGATCTTCTTTATTCATCAGTTGGCGGTTATTTCAATCTGATACACAGTCCTACACTTGATTTTACAACCAGCACAATCTACACAATGTCACTAGCACTAGCCACGTCTTTGGAAGACTTTGACAGATATGATTTCAAGCATTCTGCTAAAAGATTAGACAGACCATCAGCTTATTTGATGAAGAAGGCCAGAAGAAACCCAAATGGATTGGAAGATTTGAAGAGCAGTTACAAGAGTGCCACTGTCTATGTTGGTGATTTATCCTTCTACACCACTGAAGAACAGCTGTATGAGTTATTCAGTAAATGTGGTCCAATAAAGCAAATCATCATGGGTCTTGATAGATTCAACTATACACCTTGTGGATTCTGTTTTGTCATTTATAAACATGCTGATGATGCCATCAATGCCGTCAAATATTTAAATGGTACTAAGCTAGAGAATGAAAAGATTACAATTGATTTAGATCCAGGATTTGTGGAAGGTAGACAATTTGGTAGAGGTGCTCAAGGAGGTCAAGTTAAGAATGAAAGATATAACTATGAATATTTCAATAACGCATCTGGTGATTTCCAATTCCAAGAACAGGAACAACAACAATTACAAATGTTACAAGAACAACCATTCAGTGAAGTATACAACCAACAACAGCAACAACAAAATTTCACAAATATGAGATTTGGTGCAAGAAGAATTCAAGAAACACCTTCAAATTATAAGGGGAATGATAATGAAAATGATGCTAATGAAATCAATGAAACAATTGTTAGTGCCACTAGTGGAGATGTTGAAATGAAGGAGAATTAAAAGAGGCGTGTTGAATTGAATTGGGAGGAAGAAAGGGAAAGTAATATATGAATTGCATTATAAAATCATTTTATTTTATTGTAGATTTGAAGTATAAATGAGTATTAATTGAATACAGAATTGAAGTTATAGAATATACTTGTGTATATGGTAGTATTTTATAGGGGAATGTAACAGAATTTTAGAAATTTTTTATATAGATCAAAAATAATAATAGGAAGGAAGAATAACAACAACAATTAGTAAGAGTGGAATATGAAAAAAGAAATCAATAAATTATATCAAATAATTCAAATAGGACATTCTTTTTCATCTCTTCACTCTGAATAAGTAAATAAGTAGATAAGTAGTAAATAGTAAGTCAAAACAACAAAATAAAAATAAAGACAATAGAATCACTTTTCTCAAAAAAACAAAATTTAAAGAACTTTTCATTTCTCTTTTTTAGTTCTTCTTTTATATAAACACAGAAAGGAATTAGGGATTCTCAGTGCTCACATATAGATAATTGAAAAGCAGAGTGACACTAGTTAGAACAACAAAACAAAACAAAAGCAAAAAAAATAGTAATAATTATTAGCAGTAGCAAAAACTTTTTTTTATAATCTTTTTCTCTCTATTGATATCATAATCATTGTGATGTCAATAGTGGTAGTAGTGGTAATAATAGCAATAATAAGTAGTAGTGATGATGATGATGATTATGATTGAAGTATCAAAAATGGTGGATCCAATCTATGAATCCAATTCCCATGAATAAAAATAATGAGTTTTCATATAATCATCATCATCATTATATTTGAATAATAAGTAACAGCAATAGCAATAGCAAAAAGCAAAAAGCAAAACAAACAATAGCAACAGAAAGACTGTAAGTGTGTGGGGGGGAGGGTTTAAATTCTATCAATCAATCTCTTCTTTTTAATAGGTTGACCATTATTCCCACTCAAACTACTGAATATTCTTCTTCTTCTTTTATTAATGAACCAATTACTCAATTGAACATTACTTAAACCAGTCTTTTCCAAAAGATATTGCTTTTCTGTATGGTTTGGATATGGATTGTCTAAATTAGCCAAAATCCATTGATTTAAGATCTCAATTGTCTCTCTTGGAAGGTTTGTTCTCTTCTTATTATCAACTGAATCAGCATTAGCGGAAGTAGTAGTAGTAGTACTGGTGGTGGTTTCATAAGAGGAGGAGAGATCAGTGGTGGATTGTGGAGATGATGAGACGGATGAGGAGGAGGACATGGAATCCATGGAGTCGATGCTGATGGATGATGCTCTGGATGATGCTGTTGATGAGGATCTTGATTTGGAGGAACGTCTTGTTGTTGAATTTGAAGTTGGTAAATTGTGTGGAATGATTGGGAATGTTGCATTAGTAGTAGTAGTAGTAGTAGTAGAGGATGTTGATGATGTGAATGATGTGATTGTGGAAGAGTTTGATCTTGCTAGTTTTTGGAATGGTGGGAATGATTGTTGTTGGAGTTGTTGATTTCTTGAAATGATTGAAATGTTCTTGATTGGAATCGAAGATGTTGATTTTGATGAGATCAACATTGGTGGTTTTGGCATACTTGTAGTAGTAGTTGTAGTAGTTTTGGCAGTAGTATCTTCAACTTTTGGTTGTAGTTGTTGTAATTGTAATTTTTCCCCTTGTTGTTGTTGGTTATTGTTGTTGTTGTTGTTATTATTATTATTGTTATGGTATTGATATTGTTGTTGACTCATCTGAATGACTTGAGCAGCAGCAGCATTCACTTGTTGTTGTTGTAAATAACTATCATGATCAACCTTTGGAGAGTTATCAACAATCAGGGAAGGTGCTCTTGAAGAATCAACATTTGTAGTATTGTTTTGAGTTTGTTCAAGAAAGACTTGAGAATTTGATCTGTGTGCCATTTCTAATAAGAGATGTGAATCATTTAATTGTTGTTCGTTTTGATATGATTCTATTGTTTGCAAGACATGGTTTATTGGTGGCAAAGTGAACTTGTTAAACTTGTTGTTGTTGTCGTCGGCAGATGTTGTTGTTGAAGAAGAAGAAGAAGATGAAGATGGTGAGTTTTCAGCTTGGATGATCTGGTTTTGAAGCAGGACAAAGCTCTTTCTGTGCTGGTCAACTTGGTTAGAAGTATTGTCAGCTGGTTGTTGGGACTGTACAATGATGGACATGTTTAAATTGTTTGTTTAAATTGTAGTTTTTAAAAGAATGGATTGAAGTGAATATTTATGGGTGGCAGGTGCTATTTGAGTTGAGAGACCAGTAGAAAGACAAGAGACAGGTAAGCACAGCAAACAGACGACCCTTTTTGAAAATTGAAAATAAATGAAATGAAGTTGTACAGTTTGTAAATACTTAAAGATACAAACAAGAAAGGGGGCAAACAAATTTTATATAAATACCTGTTTTAACTTTTGACAACTTTTCGCTCCAACAAAAAAATTTGTGTCAGTTTTTAAGATTTCTCGACAATTTTACAATTTTTGACAATTTTGCAGTAAAGACGAGTCAAAGGCTCAAATCAGAGATCTCTTGATGGTGTCTACGTTCTTTGTTTAAAATTCAATAAATGTTGTTCTTGTGGATAGAGTAAAGGTGTCTGTATTATACGTTCAGATACTAAACAGACTATATATATAAACACTGCTTAACTACTTCACTACTTAAACCAACAAACACCCACAACAAACCATCAACGTAGTAAACCACCAAATAACCAAATCGCCAAAGCCAGACATCTCATTGGCCAAATCTGTTATCGGTTTGTGTCTGTTCGAAAAAGTGTCCAATTGACACAACTGAAAAATTTTCTCCTTCAAACTGCCAATAATTGACACAAAAAAATGGCACTTTGGCGAAAAAAGGGAAAGATGGACAGTGGACACTTGGTGAAAAAGTGGTGAAAGGTACTGGATACTTCAACCTTCAGTCCCTGTTCTTGAAGAGATCTCTGTCTTTGTTGTGGTTAGATCCATAGAGATCTCGTTGTATCCTCGGGGACTAAACATCCCACCTAAACACCTAAACAACCAACAAACAACTGTCACTAAATTTCTCTCGATCTACAAGGGCCACTCACTGACCAACCATTGACCAACCAACCAACCACCATTGTGCTCTCTCTCCATTTGGGACTGCCACTTATCTTTCTTTTCCTCTTTTCTCGACGTCGCCATATTTTTTTTTTTGCGAAAGATCCAATTGGGCATCCGCATCAGGAAGAAGAAATAAATTAAGTCAGATATATACGTAAAGTTCGTAGCGTGGTGGTTTTTCATTTATCCACAAAAGACAATATATATGGTGACAAAGTATCAAATCAAATCATATATATACTCGAGTATAATTTAACTGAACTACTACTACTACTACTTATAAGTCTTGAAGAAAGTTATACTGAAAAATTAGCGTTGGAGAAATATTGGAATAAATAGGGGTAAACAACGATCAAATAAATTAGCGAAAAGAGCGAAAAATTACTGCGTTTGCCATAATTGTGTGTTGAGAATTTAACAGCTTTTGGGCTTTGGGTTTATAAAAGTAAAGAGTTGAAGAGTTAAAAGAGTTAAAGAGTTGAAGAATAGACGATTTGTAATATCAAACCCTGTTAATTTCTCAATTCAAATATTCCTACTGTTTGCTACATAACAACCTCAAATTAATCAACCATCTATACTAGCAATCCCAATACATAGACACGTCCATAGTAAGTTGTAACATCCCGTGGTCCACCACTTATCTCAAACATCTCTGGGGCGCCTCATAATTCTTACCGGCCCTATTCCGCTTGTTAGTGGTGTCCAGGTGTCTGTTGGGGGTTTTATCAGTTTTATTAATTTGGATTGGTAGAAAGCTGGAGAATGACTAGAAGGATATAATGATGGTGATTATACAGTAGACTAGTATTCTCTATTTTGATGATTCAATTTGACTTGAAAACTTTTTGAACATTATATATATTAATTGAATTTAGACCCAAGATGGACCACGTCTAACTATCAAACTGCAAAAATACTGATATTAACATCCAAGTAAAACTGATTCTTTTGAACTACATTAAACAGCTCTATCTATCATCTTTAATTTCAAATATCGAATGTTTATTCTAGATCTCAATTATACAGCCTGTTCAAAAGAATTTACAACTAATTTTGCAGCTAGACGTGCTGCAGTTCTTCAATTTTTAAGATACCTAAAATGAAATTTCACTTTAATTGCTTCTAGATAACGTAGGACGTTTTGACACAAATATTTAATTTGATATTTATAAAGTGTTATTTAGAGGTGTTGTGATAGAGTAAGAGATTAAAGAGTAATGGAATCGTGTATTAAATAACATAATTATCCTATATCGATCACATCAACGACTTTCAAGCACTTTGAATGACCAAAAACTATTATTCAAGTTTTTGGAAAAACCCTTCTCCATCTTTCAATATTATCTGGCAATTTCACCATGGCAACCAAAACCAACAAATTTACATGAACGTTGCTTAGGAAACAGAAATGAGCTTTTTCTTCTAGTAATACTGTGTAATGCAAAAGAAGAAACAGCCCTTTCATTAATTCAAATTAAATAAAATATCACCGTTCTCCGTTTCTCTTTGTATATATCATGAGTTTCCAATTTAAAAGCAGCCTGTGTTATAAAACAATCTAGTGTGCCTTGATACCTCTATTCCTTGTTTATTTGCCCTAACATTACCTCCAAAATTGACAAATTTGACAAATTTGACTAGTGGAAATATAGACCATTGGGCATTATTAATTTGTGTCACATTATAAGTTTCTAGAATTCAACCATTATTGAAAAATTAATAATGTCGATTACGCTTAATTAAAAGATTGGATTCCAGGCCCACATAAAGTATGACAGTATGACAGGCCCTAAAGCCCTAAAGCACTGGAGAGAGTAGTAATGAAGTAATATACTGTCTCGACTCTTTATGTATGACTAACTAAATTAGACGACAACTGCCTTGATTTTGAGCTTTTGGGGTTTTTGGTTTTTGGTTTTTGGTGTTTTTGGGGGGTTTTGATTTGACACTGAGCAGGATTGAACATTCACTCTTTTGAAAATTCATTCATGACGTCTAAGTCCGTAATCCAGGATACACGAGAGAATGAGATTATGAGATGGTTCTAGGTTCTAGGTTCTAGGTTTGTATTATAAACTACAATCTTTACTAATGACAATAGACGAGATGGAGAAATTATAATATAAAAGAAAAGAAGATGGTCCTTATTTCACCTATTATAGATTGATGATTGTCAGTATTTTCACCTTCATACTTTTCAGTTTAACTCAAAACGACGTCTTATTGAATCATACCAAGACATTAGATCAACTTACAATCCTTTTTATCAACAAACAATACAATAGTATAACCATATCTTCTGGTATACACACACACATATATAATAAGCAATCACTCAACTAAGAGAAATCTCTCCTTTAAAAAATGTTTTCATCATTCATTACTCCTTGCTCAGATTTACCAAACAACAACAGATCCATCCTATTAAAGGAATACAACAGATTATCAACAAACAAGATCCAAAGAACTAAAATCATCCTCACCGACAACCTTAATGAATTTTATGTCAAATTCCAACCAATGGCCAACTCCAACATCTCCAATGCAAACATATACGAAGGTGAATCATTTTTATTGAAAGTAATGCTACCATTAACATACCCACAAGAACCACCAATTTGCAAATTTGTCGAGAATATCCCAATTCATCCACACGTTTATTCAAATGGTCATATCTGTCTAGATATCCTCAATAAGGATGCATGGCAACGAGAATGGAATCTATATTCGTTGATTGTTAATATTCAATGGTTTTTGGAATCAAATCAAAGAAAGGTGAAACCAAATGATGATTATGAATATTCGTTTGGATATAAAAAGAGGGATATTCAAGGTGGGAACTTTAGATATGAAGAAGTTTTATAGCTTGATCAGTGTTTTTTCTTTCTCTAATTGTTCAATTATATTTGATAGACTAGTGAGTATGAGCCAGTTTGTACTATATAACCATCTCTTTGACTTTGAAGAGTTAACTTGCTTGTTCTATAGTTTTATTGTTATGTCTTTATGTCTTCATGTCTTTATGTTTCCATGTTTTTATGTTTTTCCACTTCATTTCTTCTCAAACGACTGCCTGGTTCCAGTGTTATTTTCTCTCTATTATATACCCATTTCTGTACTATCAATACTTATACTATATACCCATTTACAAGCGTACTTACTACTTCAACACCACACTTATGATTTGTATGGCAACCCGAATTGGCGCTTATCAGTACAAAGGCGATTTACCCGGTCGACTTAAAAAAACTGGTGCGCGCCACAATTTCTGATGATGATATTTCGATGGACGAGATTGAAAAATTGAACAGTCTTTTGGCACTGATTTGGACTCTCTTTTTCAAAGCTGATTGTTGTTCAAATAAACTATCTGGTTCAATCATGTCCTTCATGAATGCTGTTATAACCGCTATCAACAAGGTGTATGTAATACAGTTCATAGTAATCTCCCTTTTTTTCATAACAAGTTTCATAAAAGATAATGGATTTAGAAGACTTGATATGATTAATCAATCCTCCCCACTATGAGTGGCGTTTTACCTTTCAAATGTGCTTTACTAACTTTTTTAATAAATCTAGACAACTCGGTTACTACTCTACTCCATATGATGAATTATTAGAAATTGGTATCCTTGGTCGTTTCAAATTATACGATTGGACCTTGGAAATCATTGGTTTGGGATTGATTGCATTATTATTCGTTATTGTCAAGGCTGGTACTACTAGAAACAGATCATTAGCCAATTCTTGGATCAATGGTGTTAAACCAGTCTTAGTTGATAACTTCTATCAAGTTGGTGTTTCTTCAGATAAATTGATGATTGAAGATAATGCTCAAACCTTTACCTCTTATGCCTCTGGTAGAATTAATGCTACTGGTTTATTCATTAATTTGGATTTAGCTTCAAGACAAAATGTTTTCATGTATGCCTTTGAATTAATCTTTTCTCAATTCTTTGAATCAGTTAGAGCTCAAGAAGATGAAGTCTCAATTGAAATCAAACCTGCTAATGCTGATAAATTAGGTAAATTTATCTTTGCCGTTGTCAACAAGGATGGTATGAATTTAGCTAGAAGAGATAACTATTTCTTATCTTTAACAAAGACTTCTGAAAGTGCTAAATTACCAGTAGAATTTGTCTTCATGAGTGAAACTAATGAAATCAATGAAATCTTTCATACTGAAGAATTGAAGGAAACTTTAAAGAATGCTTCATCAATCTTGAAATATTTATCCATTACTGATTTACCAGCTGTCAAACCATCAACTGAAGCTGAATTTTTAAAGAGTTCTGAACCAAAATTATTGATGAAATTGAAATTAAAGACTGATAAGAAATCAATTGAAGCTTCAAAGGCATTGATTGCTGAATCTTTAAAATTTGTTGATATCTTAGCTAAATTAACATTGAAGCAAGAATTATTAAAGAAGTTCAAGAATACTAGAGATGGTGAATTAACCAAAATCAAAAAGATCTTACAAGAAAAGAAGGCTGAAGAATTAAAAGAATTGAAATTAGAACAAGAAAGAGAAGCAAGAAAGAAGATTTCAACTTTATCTGCTGATGAACAACAAAAACTTGACATCAAACAAAGAGAAAAGAGAGAACGTAGAGCTAAGAATAGACAAAAACAAAGAGCTTAATCTCTTTGCTACATTGGTACATTTGTGCCAACTGTCCTAAAAAAATTGAATCTTTACAAAAAAAAAAATCAACATTTCATTTTGTTATTGTGTTATCTTTCCTGTTATAAAGTATTTTATTTTAATTCTTTATCCCATTTCTAGTCATTCATCATAGTATACTGTCTTTAATGAACTTTGAATATGAGAATAAAGTTTCCTAGTTTTCTAGTTTTGAGTATAGAGTATTCAATTCAAATTATAATAAAAACTCATTAGAAGTTGTTTTGTACTTTATATTATCCTGTAGACATTCAAGTGATCTGTGGTCTCAAATACTTCAATAATTCCTTCCCCAACCAAATGATGTAATATAAACCTTATACTAATCCCCCTTAATGTTTTGAATCTAACTATATTCTTGTTCCATTTCTCAAAAAGTTCAGTTTCGTTAAGTTCTTTCCATTTATTCAATAATAATTTCGATAGTATGAATTTCTTAGAATCATTAATCAATTTTATCACATATCCAAATCTTGGAATACTCAATCTCAGGATATCCTTTTCTAATGGAACTATACTCAGATATTCTGAATTAACTAATTTCTGGATCTCATCATCTGTAAATATCTCTTTTACTTCATCTCTTTCAAATGTTGATTTGGATAGAAATTTATCACTCTTCAAGAAGTCCTTGAAATCAGCAATTACAGGATCATTGTCATTGCCACTCATGACTGTAAAATAATCATCAGATAAAATAATAAATTCAATATCTTGTGTTATAATTCTCTTAATGATACCCTTTTGAGAAAGACTATGGATCTCTTTATCCACCATTGTATTATTCCTTATTACTGAGTATAATTGTGACTTTGCGACAAGTTTAGGCACTCTTTGTCTAAATCTGGTTAAATGATCTTTGAATTCAGTATTCAATGAAGTTGGGAATGGATCCCATTGTCTTTGTGATAGATATTTCATTGAACTCTGGATCGAGGTCTTGGAGTTCAAACCAGTATTTTCGATTTGTACATCTATGGCATTGACGACTTTGATCTTTTGAGCTTCAGTAATAACAGTTCTTTTCTTCTTCACAGGCTTGTTGATCTTTATAATTTTAGGAGGACCAGCCATCGTCTTTATTAGAATCAATCACTAGCAAACATCAAGAATCAAAAAGGTTACATTGAATGAAGCTTAAGCAGCTGTCTAAAAAGGCTACACCCAAACACCATATTTAATTTTTTTGATCCGGGTGACTTTTTCAAAAAAAAAAAAAAAAACTGAAAAAAAAGTAAAAGAAAATTTTTCTGAAGAGAAGAAGAGCTCATCAGCTAAGTTTTTAATACCCAAAAGAACTACACATCCCATCATGTCTGAAGAACAATTCATCAAGCCTGAGAATGTCAGCGCTACCACTGATGCTTCAGAATGGCCTTTATTATTGAAGAACTTTGACAAGTTATTGGTCAGAAGCGGTCATTATACTCCAATTCCAACTGGTTCTTCACCATTAAAGAGAGATTTAAAATCATACATAAGTTCAGGTGTTATCAACTTGGATAAACCATCCAACCCATCTTCCCATGAAGTTGTCGCCTGGGTTAAGCGTATTTTACGTTGTGAAAAGACTGGTCACTCTGGTACTTTGGATCCAAAGGTTACTGGTTGTTTGATTGTCTGTATTGATAGAGCTACTAGATTAGTTAAGTCTCAACAAGGTGCTGGTAAGGAGTATGTTTGTATCGTTAGATTACATGATGCCCTTAAGGACGAAAAGGAATTAGGTAGAGGTCTTGAAAACTTGACTGGTGCTTTATTCCAAAGACCACCTTTAATTTCAGCTGTTAAGCGTCAATTAAGAGTTCGTACCATTTATGATTCCAATTTGATTGAATTCGATAACAAGAGAGGTTTAGGTGTTTTCTGGGCTTCTTGTGAAGCTGGTACTTATATGCGTACTTTATGTGTCCATCTTGGTATGCTTTTAGGTGTTGGTGGTCATATGCAAGAATTGCGTCGTGTTAGATCAGGTGCTTTAGGTGAAAACGATAACTTGGTTACTTTACACGATGTTATGGATGCTCAATGGACTTACGATAACACTAGAGATGAATCATACTTGAGAAGAATCATTCAACCATTAGAAACTTTATTATTAGGTTACAAGAGAATTGTTGTTAAAGATTCTGCTGTCAATGCTGTCTGTTATGGTGCTAAATTAATGATTCCAGGTTTATTACGTTATGAAGAAGGTATTGAACTTTACGATGAAGTTGTTTTAATCACCACCAAGGGTGAAGCTATTGCCGTTGCTATTGCTCAAATGTCTACTGTTGATTTAGCTTCATGTGACCATGGTGTTGTTGCCAAGGTTAAGAGATGTATTATGGAAAGAGATTTATACCCAAGAAGATGGGGTCTCGGTCCAGTTGCTCAAAAGAAGAAACAATTGAAGGCTGATGGTAAATTAGATAAATACGGTCGTACCAACGAAAGTACCCCAGCTGACTGGAAAACCAACTACAAGAGTTTTGAAACCGAATCTGCTGCTGCTGCTCCAGCTGCTGCCACTTCAACTGAAACTCCATCAAAGCCATTGATCCAAGAAGTTGAATCTCCAGCTGATGTTTCTGTTGCTGATGTCACTGTCACTGAAACTGAAACTCCATCAAAGAAGGACAAGAAAGAAAAGAAGGAAAAGAAGGACAAGAAGGAAAAGAAGGAAAAGAAAGAAAAGAAGGATAAGAAAGAAAAGAAGAGAAAGGCTGACGATTCTGATGATGAAGAAGAAGAAAAGAAGAAGAAGGCTAAAAAATAATTGAACCCAAACTGAACCCAACATTACCTTGTTTCATTTAGTCCATTTCTTCCTACTCACTTTTCTTCACTTTCATACTTTTCACTTCATTTTCTACACATAATAATTCAAAGAGGATCATAAAGAAAGAAAGAAAGAAAAGGTTAAGTTAAAGTGAGGAAAGAAAGAAAAATGGATTAACAATCATTTTACTACATATACCTGTACTTTTAGTTTATAACAAAACATACCATTTTGTTAATTAAAATTTTTTAATAAAGAAATCATTTGAGAAAAATAATCATTTTTTGTTTTACAATAAAATAAAAGTTCTTGTAGGTTAACTTATGTATTCTTGCATTATAGAAACAGCGTTTATATATGAAAAATTGATTTAAGGAAACACACAGTAAAATATCAATTCATCATCATCAATCATTCATTAATTATCTCACACAAAGAGACATAATAATAAGTATTTCATACAAAGAGGGAAAGAAGTTAAAAAAGCAAAAAAAAAGACATATAAAGTGAAATGAATATAGAATATAAATAAGAGAAAGAAGAGTAATGAATGGATGGAAAAAGAGTAATAATGCAACAGTCAAGTAAAATAATAATCTCTTTCTCTCCTTCTATGGAAAGGTTCCCATGTATTTTATTTTGCTTTGGTTTGCTTTTTACTTCCTTTCTTTAGTTTGAATCAACTTAAAAGTTTTCAGTAATGACTTGTCTCTGTTGTGGAGTTAATGAAATTGGGTAATCAATCTTATACTTGATCTTTAAATCACCTCTTTGACCTGGAGATTTAGCAATTGGCATACCTAGGCCTGGATAAATACTTTCTGAAGATGGTTGAATTGGTTGTGTCTTTCCAAATGGGATTCTTCTACCATCAACACTTTCTATAACCTTGTCAAATCCCAATAATGATTCTTTGAACGTCAAGGGTAGTGTGTAGACTAGATCATTATCTTCTCTCTTATAGAATTGATGTGGCTTTTCTTGGACGACAAAGACAATTGTTTGACGACCATATGGTGTATAATCACCCTTATTCTTATATGTAATTTTGGTACCTTGTTTCCAACCTGGTTTGATGTTGATTTCTATAATTAAGTCTTCCTTTTCACCATGTTGACCCTTACGTGTGATTTTTAGTTTTTTAGTGGCACCTTTAGCTAAATCTTCTAATGTGACTGGTAAATTACGTTCAACAACTTCAGGTTCAGGTTGATGTCTTGAAGCTCCACCACCAAATCCACCTGGCATACCACCAAATCCACCTGGCATACCGCCAGCACCACCAAAGTTGAAACCTCCAGAGCCAAAATTGAAACCACCAGCATCGTCACCTAATCCACCACCTCTAGCGAATTGTTCGAATATATTAGAGGCATCACCATTTGAGAATCCAGCAAATGGATGAGCACCTCCAGCACCACCAAATGGGTTCCCACCAGCACTACCTGGTTCGAATTGAGGAGCACCACGTCTGGCAGCCTCTAGACCATATTGGTCATATATTTGACGTTTATCTTCATCTGATAGGATGGCCAATGCCTCTGAGATTTCCTTGAACTTTTCAGTGTCCCCTGTAGGTTTGTCTGGATGGTACTTCAATGCCATCTTCTTGTATGCCTTTTTGATTTCAGCCTCGCCCGCTGAAGGGGTGACTCCTAGCAAGTCGTATAGTTTAGTTTCCTTTACCATTGTGATATTGTGTGGTATAGATCTATGAGATTGTGTACGTGCTTCGTGGTTGTTTGCGGTGGTTGGGAAAAGAATGGCCTGCCCACTAGCTTATATACCTTTCTCGTCGAAGAGTGCAGGGCTGCAAACCAGAATTTTTCTTGAATTTGCAGTTTTTATTTTTTGCGCGAAGATTCTGGAATCTTCTTTTTTGTGAGGGATAGATTATACTGTTGAATATTTACTATAGTTAAACAACCATTGCCATGTCTGTGATATTGGCTTCTGCTGGGTACGACCACACGATCAGGTTCTGGGAGGCACTCACAGGGGTGTGCTCACGGACCATCCAGCACGCCGACTCCCAGGTCAACAGGCTCGAAATCACCTCTGACAAGCGTTTCTTAGCTGCTGCTGGCCATCTTCATGTCAGGCTATACGACATCAGAACAACAAACCCAAACCCAGTAACCTCCTTCGAGGGCCACACAAACAACGTCACCTCAATTGCATTCCAGTCAGATAACAAGTGGATGGTATCTTCCTCAGAAGATGGTACCGTTAAGGTATGGGATGTTAGAGCCCCTTCGGTTCAAAGAAATTATAAACATAACTGTCCAGTCAATGAAGTGGTGATACATCCAAATCAGGGAGAATTGATAAGTTGTGATCAAGATGGGAACGTTAGGATATGGGATTTGGGTGAAAACCAGTGCACTCATCAATTGATTCCAGAAGATGATGTACCTGTTCATTCAGTCTCTGTAGCAAGTGATGGTTCAATGTTAGTTGCAGGCAACAACAAGGGGAACTGTTATGTTTGGAAAATGGCTAATCAAAGAGACTTATCATCACTGCAACCAGTAACGAAATTCAGATCCCATTCCAAATACATCACAAGAGTCCTCCTAAGTTCAGATGTCAAACATTTAGCCACTTGTTCTGCTGATCATACTGCTAGAATCTGGAATACTGAAGATTCATTTTCACTGGAAACAACATTACAAGGCCATCAACGTTGGGTATGGGATTGTGCATTCAGTGCAGACTCTGCCTATTTGGTGACTGCCTGTTCAGATCATTACGTTAGATTATGGGATCTCTCCACAAGCGAAACAGTTCGTCAATACAATGGTCATCATAAAGGTGCTGTTTGTGTAGCACTTAATGATGTTTAAAAAATCATAAAAAATCAAAGCATGCAACTCATGAACAACTCATTATCCCTTTTTATATTACATTATTTTCACTTCTTCTATGTTCATTTCTTTAATACTTCTTCAAATCTTAGTTTAATAGATTCAAATTAGCATCAATTATCGTATGTAACCGTAGTAATTACTAGCACAACTTGCCCAAACCAAATGAAGGAGAAGCTCAAAAAAAAAAAAAAAGACTCAGCCAAAATGGAAAAGCTGTGAAAGTTCAAATTCTTATTGAAGTTCTTGACAAAGAAACCTCTTAATTACCATCAATTTACCCATACTTACAGCAAAAATGGTATTGTCTTCCTCAGATAAGGACAAGATCAAGAGACTTATTCCCAAGACATCGAACAAGATCCTGGCTGCTGCCGTCGCTAGACTCTACGTTGCCTATCCAAACCCGAATGAATGGAAATACACAGGCCTATCTGGTGCCATTGTTTTGGTTGATGATTTGGTGGGTCACACATTCTTCCTCAAATTGGTAGACATCAATGGATACAAGGGCATACTGTGGGACCAGGAGATATACATTGACTTCCAGTACAACCAGGATCGTTCATTCTTTCACTCGTTTGAAATCGAGGAATGTTTGGCTGGTCTATTATTCCAAGATACAAGTGATGCTGCTGCATTTCATAAAAAGGTACTTGCAAGAGAAAAGAATGGTTCAAAGAAGACTGTACAGAATAGAGGTGCCATTGCTGCTCCAAGAAACGCCCCAACATCATCATCATCAACAACAAATAATAATCAAGCTCAAGGATTGTCATCAACAAGTCATGAGTTCTCAAGCTTTAGAAAGCCAATCACTTCTTCACAACCATTATACTATGATGATCAACCTCCTCCAGAATGGCGTCCTCTTTACAAGGAATTGGAACAGGCTGGTATTTCAGAAGATATGATTTCTGATAATAAGGAATTCATTAAAGATTATATAAGACAAAAGGGTGGCCCATTAGTAGGTTTAGAACCTCCAATTCCAAGAAGACAACAATATTCAACAAGTAATAACAACAACTCTTCTTCATCGACAATCACAAAGGCTAAGAAAAAGGCTCCACCTCCACCACCTACTGCATCTTCATCTTCAGACTCAATTGCCTCAATGCCAGTACATTCATCAGCACCATCTATTCCTACAACAACAAATGAAAGCCCAATCGCTTCTAATACTGGTACTCGTATGGTTCATAATATCCCACCTCCACCTGCTAATGGATTCCATTCAGTTCCTCCTGCACCAGCACCAGCACCAGTTGCATCTGGAACTCCCTTCCCAACTCAATTACACAATGGTCCACCTTCTCTCCCAACAAGTGCTCGTCCAAACAATATACCTCCACCACTTTTTTACAATCCAGGTGCTGCATCAATGAACAACAGACCAACACCGATGGCTCCTCCACAATTGCCAAACAGAGGTGCTCGTCCACCAGCTCCTCCTCCAAGAAGAGATGGCCCCGTTCCTACTCCACCACCTAGAAGAGCAGGAGGAGTACCACCACCTGCTCCACCTCCAAGAAGGGGAGGAGTGCCACCCCCAGCTCCACCACCAAGATCCAGTATCAATGCAACATATAGTCAACCTCAACCACCTGTGCAAACCCAACTCCCACCTCCCATTCAACAAAGCTATCCTCAATCACCTCCACAACAACAGCAAGCATACCCTGCTATGCAAACTCAACCAATACAATCCTTCGCACCACCTCCAGTCCATCAACCAATTCAATCATTTGCACCACCTCCAGTTCACCAACCAGTATCAACAGGCGCACCACCTCCAGCACCACCTCTGCCAGCTGCAACTTCAAACTCAGCACCACCTCCTGCTCCACCTGCACCTGCTATGTTTGCTGCTAACACGAATGCACCACCAGCACCACCTCCACCAGCTATGTCGCAACAGCCTGCTCAAGCTTTACCACAAGGAGGATCTGGACGTGATGCCTTACTATCATCAATCAGAGGAGCTGGTGGTATTGGCGCATTAAAAAAGGTTGATAAATCACAACTTGAAAAGCCACTAGCTGTTGCCAATACTGGAGCTTCTCAATCATCCGGTCCATCATCTGCTGCTCCTGGAGGGTCTTTAGCTGATGCACTTGCAGCTGCTTTGAGTAACAGAAAGAACAAAGTCAGTCGGAGCGATGATGAAAGTGACGGTGAAGATTGGTGATTGATCAATCGCTATAGAAATTATGGACTCTCAAGAGTCAAAAGATTCAGAGATACAAAAATCATAGGAAGGAATGAAGAAAAAAAGGAAAATAAATAAAATAACAAACAAAGAAGTTTTGATATTATTGTACATCTAATTATATATGCATTTGTAACTTGTTTTGTCTTTTATATCAATTACTCTTGTAACTTTTCTTGGAGCTTTGATAACCATTCTGATTTCTTGTCATTTCCCTTATTTAACACCTTGACATGCTCAAGTAATGCAAACTCTTCATCTGATGTCTTTTTAGCTAAGGATTTCAATTGTTCTAAAGAATTTCCCATAAAGAAACTTGAAACAAGTTCATCAATTTCTCCAACCACTCCACTTTGTTCACTATTCAAAGAATCCGCTTGTTCACCACTAATTTCAGCACTGGCTGGTAATGACTTTGCTACTGATGACATTAGAAGCTTTGATAGCTTCAGATGTGTCTTCCAGGTTTCAGCAAGTTTGATAATCTCTGCATCAGGTTCAGAATCAGAATCAAGATCATCTTTTTTCTTATCATCATCGTCATCTTCACCATCGAAACTATCATCATCATTACCGAATCCAAATGGATCATCTCCATCAAAAGTACAAGGATTTTCTACCCATTCTGTAAGCTCCTCAAGTGCATCATCAATCATTGTTATTGATTGTCCGATTTTGTGCTTCAATAGACCTGTCTTCCCTTCAGTTATCAATGTTTCAAGACTTTTAGAATTTTCCCATATTTTACCAACTGAAACTAATCTGATATTCGTTTCTGAGTCTGAAACATCTTCCTCAACATTGAAATCAAATGATTCCATTTCATTCAGCATCATTATATGGGAGTCTATCACTTTATTTACGGCATAGTATATCTCATTTTGGAATAGTTTACCATATTGTTCGCTCTTAACTTGAGCAACCAAAGAAACCAACAGTAGGAAAAGATTGGATGTGTCTCTGACTTGTTCATAAGCAGCATCAATAGGCACAGGTGTCTTGAATACTATACCCAACTTGGTAGCATGTGCAAATATTAGCTTTGATATCTTTATTAGCTCTTCATCTATATTTTCAACTGTTGCTGCTTTGATCTTGGAAGCCGAGGTTTCCGATGCTAGAGATGTTTGATAGAGCTCTAGACCTTCTTTGAAAGAAGCCAATAGAGTACGGAGATCTTTCTCTGTATGTGTCATAATGCTGCTGTATCTTTGTCAAAGGATTGACTCGCTGCTCATCTTCAATGCAATAAACTTTTTTTTTCGCCATAAAAATTGATGAGAAGAGCATAAGGGACCAGGGCTCATAATTTATCAAAGACCTCTACTACGCTACAACTCACAGCTTACAGCTTACGAGCAAATACAGTGCGTTGAGAACTTTTAAGCAAATACATTGATAACAGTAAAATACACATATAGAAGAGTACATCTCTATACTTCTTATTTTTATTTGATTGATTTGTTTTGAAGCTTTTTTTTAGCTGTTGTTACAGCTTCTTCATGACTTTCTTTGATATTTCAGTATGCTTTTCTCCAGGAAGTTTAATTTCTTGACCACCGTCATCTCTCTTTCCATGATATTGAACAATGCGTGCTATTATCTTTTTTCCATCGCTATTTGGTCATTTTTGACAATATAACCACCTAACTCGGCGCACCAATTGACCCATTCATCAATCCAGCATCTAACAACCCACCAACCACCAAAACTTGTTCCACCACCTAAAGACAATTCACGCAGTGCACCAGTAAGAACAGTAGAAACACATAAAATAAAGAGCTTTGGAGGGACATTTTGGAATTCAGAAGTTAAGTTACAAATGTATTCACCCCAATGAGCAATAACAGCTTGGTCGTCAGAGTCATCATTCATTTGAGTATCTCCATCTGATCTTCTCTTCTTCAATAGTTCTGGGATCTTAACTTTGAGAATTTCAATACTCTTTGGGACGTTGTCTCCAGTACAGGGTAGTTCTTTAGCAATTACCTGTTCAGCCTTAACATACGTTAGCCAATCTTCTAGCATAGATTCTCTATCTACATCATGAGCAAGGACATTGGCAGCTGATCTAGCAGTTTCCGATACTCTAATCAATCTTCCAACTAAAGTAGTAAACTCCTTTGAGAGTTTCAACTTTTCTTCTGTCAATTTTTTTGGTAAATGTGTGAATGATGACATCAATTTTTGATTGAATTTAGATGTAATGTCTCTAAGACCAGAAATAACAGGTTGAGGGATATCTTGCAATGTTAATTTGGCCAACATTTTAATGACAGAGTTGTAAAGTATAGAATCACATATGATAATCCAAGGAATCAATGCTTCTGAAGTATATAATTTGAAAACTGGTGATGTTAAAGTAATGTTAAATGAGCTTAAAGCTTCATAAAGTTTTGAGATTTGCATATATCTCAATGCACTAAAAATGGAGTTACAATGTGACTTGTAAAGCTCATATAAGGTACTCGCCACTTCCGTATCCGCAGGTGAGCTTATGTATCGCTCAATCGAAGGTAACGAATCCATTTCTTCAGCGGTGCTATTGATAACTGCTAACAAGCCAGGGATAAATCTTAGCTCATTGGAGGAGAAATTGAACTGTGATACCTCTACTGATGATGATGATGATGATGATGAAGATGATGATGTTGTTGTTGTTGTTGCTGCTATTGCTGAAGATGAAGATGATAGGGAGGAGGATGCATTTGCAGGCATCGCTGTTGATATGAGTGATGAGGAGTTAATATTTGTATCTGCTGCTGTTGATATTGAGCTCGAGTTTGTATGTGAATTTGAGTTTAAGTTTGAGATCGAGTTTGAGATCGAGTTTGAGTGTGAGTGTGGGTTTGAGTTAGAGGTGAAGTTGGATAACATTGGTGTAGAAGCTTGTGAATGGGCAGAATTTGGACTATTGGAATCTAGTGGAGTTCCTGGTAGAATTGAGGAATCAAAAGTCATATTATGAAGGGGAGTATTTGAAGCTGAATCAAGAGGTGAGATACTTGCAGTTTCGCCTATTAGTTTGATCCCACAATAATGATATCTTGATTGACCTCTTGTACCAAGTCTTCGTGTCGTCAGATCTGGAAAGCAAATTTTGACCAGTTTACCAAATGATGCAGGTGATAATGGCTTTAAACTAAAATCGGTACAAATGCCAACATAAAGTGAATATATTTTGTTTCTTGGGATAACTGACTTACTTGAGCGTTCACAAGATCTTAGAAGCCAAGCCATTCCCAGTACTTGCCTTTGCTTTTCCTTTGGTGAATCCACAGAATTTGATTTTGTACTTTTTGGTCCTCCAGGTGTTGAAGCATTTGAACCATTGAGCTCTGCTAAACGAATCTCAGCAGCAAACTCTTCAAGAGGAGTTTCAAGAGCCTTATGAGCCAATGCTATAAGTTGCAAATCTGTATCCTCATTGTTTGTTGTGTTGTTCGAATCTGATCTCTTTTGTTTTTTTCTATATGGTTCAGAGGAGGAGGAGGGAGTAGAGATCAAACCAGAGAGCCGCGGCGTGTGCATGGCCTTTTGAGGTGTATGGAACTGGTTGTAGCTCAGTTGGTTGATAGGATCCTTTTGTGGATGAGAATATGCGTTGTTGTTATTGTTGTTATTGACGTTGTTGTTGTTGGTGGTGTTGGCGTGATTCATTGGCGACTGGGATTGGGAGGTGTAGAACTGATTTGGCATTGCGTAGGCGGCCTGTTGCAGTTGGAACTGCTGAGCAGACGAGACTGAGGTGTAGTCCTGTTGGTTTGTGAATTTTGCGTTTGATTCGACAATTGAGGTGTTTTTGTCCTTTGAATTAGTGTTGTTGTTGTTGATGTGGTTGATATTGTTGATATATGGATGTTGTTCTTGTTGTTGTTGCATCACAGACGAGCCAACGTTGACGCTTTGGCTCATGTCCTGGGATTTGGTAGGTTTAGTGTCTAACGATGAATTGTTTCCAGTTCGAAGTGCACTCATGATGGTGATGTGAATGGTGAGCTTTGATTTGGTCTTCTCTCCTTATTGTTCAGTCTATTTGGTTCTTGAAAAATCCATACGAAATCTGAAAAAGATGATAATAGCAAGGAAGACGGAAAGGGGATGGTATATATAATGGGAGGCAGAGAGACGTGCCAGATTCGTTATGAGGTGGGCGTAGAGTAGGTGAAGTAACGATCAGGAGAAACACAGAGATCGAGCACAACTTCTATATTTCTTGACCAGTATGCCTTTTGCCAAAAGCTCGATTGTGATCAAATTTTTTTATTACAAAATTTAAAAGGGGACTCCAATTTTCGAGAATCACCACAAGATTGAAAAATTGGCACTGGCGTAGTGTGACTGAAGAGCAATGGGACTTGTGGGATGGTATGATAAAATCGACAACAACTCAATATAATTTGAACTGGCTCCAGACAGGGCAAATTGGAGACACAATTGCTACCCAGTCTGCCATTATCGTGGCTACCTTTTAAGGCATAGCGAAACCCTCAAAAGAGCAGAAACAGCACGGAAAAGAGGCCTAAAATAGCTACTAAAGTGTACCGTCGAGAAGACACGACCAGTAGATTGAAAGGAATATAGTACATAGCTTCTCAATTGTCGATTACTACAACCTTCCTCTATTAAACCATCCTGCCACCAAAGCGCTAGCCACGGTCACCCGCCCATCAGTTTTGTTAGCGTGTGGCCCTTGCCAAAATCGTATCAAAAATTTTTCTTTGTGAGATGAGCTGCAATAAGTGGAAAATTTAATTCTCCTTCCTTTATTAACAAGACACTCTTTATATCACTAAGGACTCATATCATAAACATGGTCGAATTAAATTCAAACCCTGAAATCCTTCTACGTAAGAGAAAGAATGCTGAAAGACAAAGAATAGAGAAACAAGAAGCTGCCAATAAGAGAGATGAAGATAGATTAAGAAAGAAAAACCAAAGAAAGGATAGATTCGTTAGAGCTGAAACATTAGTTGCTCAAAGCTTGGCTACAAAGAGAGAATCTGAAAGAATAAAGAGAGTTGCCAAGGTTGAGAGAACCAAGGTCATCAGTAACTCAACCAATAAATCATACATTGAAAAAGTCGAGTCTGACGGTTCAAAATCCAAACAAATATTTTCTGGTAACCCAACATTATACTTCATCATTAGAACAAATGGTCCTCATGGTGTTAAAATCCCATCAAAAGTCCAAAAGATTTTGAATTTATTGAGACTAGCACAAATAAATACCGGTGTCTTTGTCAAGCTTACCGATAATGTTTACCCATTATTAAAATTGATCTCCCCATACGTTGTCATTGGTCAACCATCTTTACAATCTGTTAGACAATTAGTTCAAAAGAGAGCAACCATCACAGTCTTAGATGAAGAATCAAGCGAAGCTAAATCCATAAAGTTGAACGATAACAACATTGTTGAAGAAAAGCTAGGTGAGTCTGGTATTATCTGTATTGAAGATATCATTCACGAAATTGTGGCACTTGGTGAAGAGTTCAAGAAGGTAACATACTTCCTAGATCCTTTCAAACTTAATAACGGTATTGTTGGTTATGGTCCATTGGCTAAGTTACAAAAGATCGAAAAGAGAGAAGCTAAAAAGAACATCAAGACTTTCTCAAACAGAGGTAATGCTCCAATATTAGAAATTGATATTGATGAATACATTGCACAACAAAATTGAAGCAAAGAAGGAAAGAAAAACATGGTTTTGTATTGTTTTGTATTGTTTATTGTATATTAACTAATTATAAGTCATTCATTCTAGAAATATATTCATTATGATTTTGAGAGAAAGTAGATAGGAACTGTAGTTTTTATGGTAAGAAAGTTTAAGCAAGGATCTTCTTAACAGCGGCAGCAACAGCATCACCAACTTCTGTGGTTGAGCTGGTACCACGTAAGTCACCAGTCATGATTCCTGAATCTAAAACGTCTTTGACAGCTTGTTCAAGAGCAACACCTTCTTGGAATAGATCAAGAGAAAGTTTCAACATCATGGCAGCAGATAAAATAGTAGCAATTGGGTTAACCTTGTTAGCAGCTAAATCTGGAGCAGAACCATGACATGGTTCGTATAAACCAAAAGCCTTGTTTGTATCTGGTAATGAAGATAATGAAGCTGATGGTAATAAACCCAATGAACCTGGGATGACGGAGGCTTCATCTGAAATGATATCACCAAACATGTTGGAGGTAATAACTATACCGTTTAAGGTAGTTGGTGATTTGATTAAGATCATAGCAGCGGAATCAATCAATTGATGTTGAACCTTTAATTGTGGGAATTCTTCATCGATGGTCTTTTGAACAGTCTTTCTCCATAATCTTGAAGAAGCCAACACATTGGCCTTATCTAATGACCAAATTGGTAATGGTGGGTTGTGTTGAAGAGCAAGGAAAGCAGCCATTCTGGTAATTCTTTGGACTTCTGGAACTGAGTATGCTTCAGTATCAGAGGCGAATCCTGAACCATCATCCTCTTTTCTTTCACCAAAGTAAATACCACCAACTAATTCTCTGACAACAGTAAAATCAGTACCTCTTGCGTATTCAGCCTTGATTGGAGATAAATCTAATAATGACTCACTGGCAAAGTTACATGGTCTTAGATTGGCATATAAGTTTAGCTCTTTTCTAATCTTTAGTAAACCTTGTTCTGGTCTGACATCACCAGTACCCCATTTTGGACCACCAACAGCACCTAATAAAACAGCATCGGCCTTCTTTGAGGCTTCAAGAGCTTCATCTGGTAATGGAACACCAGTGGCATCAATAGCAGCACCACCGATCAAATGATGTTGGAAATTGAATTTGATATTTGGACGAACTTCTTCGATGGCCTTTAAGACCTTAATGGCTTCATTTGTGACTTCGGTACCAACATGGTCACCTGGTAGCACGACAATAGTTTTTTCAGACATCTTTATGGGTAATATAAAATCGATTGACATGTAGGCTGCTGAAGAGGAATAAATATGGAGATGCTTTTTTTCATCGATGATTTTTCAGCGTTTGGCAAATCATCCCGGTGACGGGGGATTTTCTTTGCCGGAAACGGCGAAGGGATAACAATAGGTACTAGATGACTAGCTGTAGAATCAAATCAACGATATGATAAGAGTCATAAGACTAGACAATGACACAGTACTACAATCCAATAAAGTAAATAATATCACAATAATTTCGACGCGTTGAATAATAACTATAACATAAATCAATATACTGCTAGCTCCAGACCAGATTTGCACTAAAAACACAAGCCTGAACTCGATCAATGTCCTGACCATTCGATTGAATTTAAATCAATACCCTCTTTCACCATTTCCCACAATGGACTTAGTTCTCTCAAAAACTCGACTCTCTCATGTATAGCCTTGACAACATAATCAATTTCTTCCTCAGTTGTATATCTTCCAATACCGAATCTAATAGATGAATGAGCAAGAGCATCATCAGCACCAAGGGCATGCAAAACATATGAAGGTTCTAATGAGGCTGATGTACAAGCGGAACCAGAACTCAACGCAATATCTTTGAGAGCCATCAATAAGGATTCCCCTTCAATGTATGCAAACGAGACATTAACACAACCAGCATATCTATGTTCTTTAGACCCATTTAATTGTGTGTGCTCAATTGACAATAACCCATCAGTCAATCTCTTTGAAAGAGTTTTGATGTGTTTTTGATCGTACTCCAAATCTTCTTTGATCAATCTTGCAGCTTCACCAAACCCTGCAACAAGTGGTGGAGCCAAGGTACCTGATCTCAACCCACGTTCTTGACCACCACCTGTGATGATTGGATCAATTCTAACTCTTGGTCTTCTTCTAACATATATAGCACCAATACCCTTTGGACCATAAATTTTATGGGATGAAATGGACATCAAATCAATATTCATCTTGTTAACGTCAATTGGGATCTTACCAACAGCTTGAGCACAATCACTGTGGAAGAAAACTTTGTGCTTGCGGCAAATCTTACCAATTTCTTCAACTGGTTGAATGACACCAATTTCATTATTGACTGCCATCACGGAAACCAAACATGTATCTTTACGAATTGCCTTTTCCAATTCTTCTAAGTTGACTAACCCATCTTCACCAACCGGCAAGTAGGTGACCTCAAAGCCTTCATCTTGTAAATGTCTTGCAGAGTCCAATATACATTTATGCTCTGTCTGTACTGTGATGATGTGTTTCTTGGTTTTACTGTAGAATCTTGGGACACCCTTAATGGCCATATTGTTGGATTCCGTGGCACCGCTTGTGAATATAATTTCCTTTGGATCAGCACCAATAAGATCAGCAATATGTTTTCTGGCTATTTCAATTTCTTTATCTGTTTCCCAACCATAACTATGTGTATTTGAGTGAGGATTACCATAAAGACCTGTGTAAAATTTCAACATGACATCTAATACTCTTGGATCTGTTGGTGTTGTAGCTTGCATATCAAGATAGATAGGTCTAGTACCATTGGCTTCATTCTGTAAGAAAGCTGAATTCTTAACGGCGGCAGCGGCATTCAAAGAAGCTGGAGATGGTTCATCAAGGATCTCTGAAGATGTAGCAGCAGCAGTAGCACCTGAGCTAGTCGCAGTTGAGCTTACTAGTCTTCTAAATGCTAAAGACTGAGTGCTTCTCTTCTGCACGCCCAAAGCGATAGCGTTTGTCAAAAATCTCAAGTTTCTCATAATAGTATGGATCTATTCGTAGTAGCACCAGTGGTATATCAGGCGAATAGGTTGCTGAGATGGAAACCGCTAATAAACTATGAGTTTGATCTCAGTTGCAGAAGCGGGAGTTTTGCTTATATATCAATTTTTTGGATTTGGAGAAGATTTGAACCTTTTTCAGAAGAGTCACCCGGCGATGAAGCAAATGCGCCGATCGGAGCCGACTTATGTCCGCCTTGCTATACGTAAATCCGAAAAGACATGAGTGATCACTGCTGCTTCTGACATTGTGACAGCCTGACAGGTGAAGCTTGAATTTATGGTGACTTTGCGGATAAAAGATAGCTATGATCCTTTCTGAGAGCAGTTCAATTATAGATGTCAACTCCAGTTGATTCAAAAGAGAATCAAAAGAAGATCAGGGCTCATAACGCACCTCTTTTTTTCCTCAAGATCTTAAACGATTGTTGACCATTTGACGACTTCAGTCAACCAACACAGTCGAAAAATCACTAGCATTCCACAAATCTCCTAGAATTGAGCGATGATAGATAGTGTTTTTTTGGTGTCTTTAATAGTAAGTCAGTCTTAAGCTTAAGAAGCCTAGTTGTTCCTTTCAAGAGATTAACATTTTTCAAAAAAATTATAGAGTGGTGCTGCTGCTGGAACATCTACTGATCTTACCTTCTTCCCAATTGATACCATCAAGACAAGACTACAAGCCAAAGGTGGATTCTTCAAGAATGGTGGTTATAGAGGAATATATAGAGGGTTGGGATCTGCTGTGATTGCTTCGGCTCCATCTGCTTCTTTGTTTTTTGTTACATATGACACAATGAAAGTGCATTTGAAGCCAGTCGTCTCAAGGACCATTAAAAACCAAGAGCTAGCTACGCCTATAACTCATATGCTTTCAGCATCACTAGGTGAGATTGCTGCCTGTATGGTGAGGGTTCCTGCTGAAGTTATCAAACAGAGAACTCAGACTTCAGCAACAAACTCTTCGCTGGACACATTCAAGATACTACTGAGAAATGAAAACAAGGAAGGGATTATCAGAGGATTTTACAGAGGCTGGGGTACAACTATACTAAGAGAGATACCATTCACCATGATACAATTTCCCCTGTATGAATGGCTAAAAAAGAGCTGGTCTACTAAAAGAAATGCAGAAGTTAATCCTTTACAAGGTGCAATTTGTGGTTCAATAGCGGGAGGTATAGCTGCGGCTTTAACAACTCCTCTAGATGTTTTGAAGACGAGAATCATGCTTCATGAAACCAGAGTCTCTGTTTTTTATATTGCGAAGAATCTCTGGAAGGAGGAAGGGCCTTCAGCTTTCCTTAGAGGGATTGGACCAAGAACAATGTGGATAAGTGCTGGAGGTGCAATTTTTTTGGGAGTTTATGAAGCTACTAAAACAGTTTTGGTAAAGCTCTAAAGCTGAAGATGTTCTTATATTTTATACATCGTGTTAATTCATGACACTAGTGATGATGAGAGTGATGACAGTAATGATAACCGACCAGATCATTCTTTAGACGAAATTATTATCTTTTTCCCAACTTTTTTCTTCTTTGCATACTTCATGACAAAATTTTCAAACTTAAGACCTTTACTATTGAATTCTTCAATAAATGGTATCAAGTCTTCAATGTTCCATATACTTTGTAGTCTAAATAGTTCTTTGAATCTCTCATTGACGTCGTTTGACAAGTCTTTAAGCGAAATATACCTTATCATATCATTCTCAGGCTTTATGAAATTCCCGTTAAGGAGAGGTAAATCAATGGAACATTCGAAGAAGGGAGGAAACTCGGATTTCCACTTGATCAAAAACTCAGAGCTATCCATAGATCTCTTGTTACAATGTCTCTTAAGAGACTCTATTCCATACCATTGTGCAATTTTTTCCTTCTCTATCACATATGGTTCTCTTGAAGTTGTTGAAAATTTTCTAAGGATAGTCTCAACAAAGTCAATAGTATATTCTGTATCAGGGCCTAAGCTCTGATATGTTTCTATCAAATTCAGTTCATCGAATTGTAAATTGGCTGCCATTGCTGACATTATAATGATGTGTAACGTTTGGGTGATGAAGCTGGTGGATAATTTAATGGCATAACCGTGAAGTGTAGATCCATCAGATTTGAACCAAAGATCCTCAAACTCATTTTCTGATATAGGGGAGTTAGCTCTGAAGTCTTCAAGTTTGATTCTCTCACCTGTTTCAAAGAAACCATCAAGATCTGTGACTTCACCGTTGTATACAGGTAAGCTGGAAGTTGTGATGGAACCTGGGCACCGCTTGCACTCAAAGACAGAGCCCTGAGATGTGAAAGAGAAATATTTTCCTGATAAGTCCTCTCTATAAGCTGATATGAGTACGGTATTGGAGTGGTTTCTTTGTTTAATTTCATATGTGGAAGACTTTGAACATATCACCACCTCAGAATCATCATTCAATGCGTTCAAGGAAAGAGGTTCAGAGTTCTCTTCGAGTATCTTCAAGAGATCATCAGACACCTCTATCAGTTTGTATGAAGGATCGTGTGAGACATATGTATAAATATCCACTCCATGTGACATCACAATCGGATTCTTGATTTGTGCTTGCTGAGAGGATCTTTAAGAGTCTCTTGCTAGCTAGCTTCAGATTTGGCGCGTTTCAATTTTGGCGTTTATATTTTGTGTGCGGTTGTCCTGGCAACCAGACTGTATCGGGTAATGTTTACATTTTGATCAACTTGAGAAAAAGAACACAAATAAATTCATAGTCAAGATGTCAAGTTGATTGAAAGCTCTATCGTGATCTCTACGGGTCTATTTATTCCAAAGCTGAGATGGGGAAATTATTAACTGCTCTAGATGTTTCACATCGAAACCCTTTTGGTCCTTCCAACTCCAACAAGGAGAAGCTTAGCTATTGGAAGAAGATAGTTCCAGGTGCTGCTTTCTTTCATGGAGAAGATCCAATATTGGCCAAGATTATGATTATGATATACCAAGATCCTGCTACCAAAAAGATGGCTTCAGTACTATTTTCAAAATTTGGTGAGACTCACTTCAATTCTTTTATTATTAGTCCTAAATCCAGATTCAATCCTGCCTGTGAGAACTTAGACAGTTGCTACCGAAATTCAAACACAAGAAGATCTTTGGCCATAACACTGCTCAAAACCTACTCTTTGCTGGGAAGCCCAGAAAATCAGTATCTTTTGCCTGATAAATCATTATCATCAATAGGAGATGATGTTGTAGCAGGTAAAGTTGCTTCCAAAATTGCTTTGGTGCCATCAAAAACACCAGCTCAAATTGGAGATATACTATTCAATCATGGGTTTCTTCAGCAGCGTTTCGTTGATTTCCTTAACGTTGATATTGTTTACCCCGATGAAGAGAAGCTTACAGAAGAGAACAATAGCTTGGTATGTCTGTTTGGTACACAATTAGAACAATTGTTTGACCCTATAACAGAGTATTCGCCTGAGTCATCGGGTATCGAGTATTCACCACTACCCAAATTCACTATTGATGACGATCTCATAACATCTATTTGTACAGAGTTGGTCACATTTCAAGAGAATATGACAAGCACATTAGTGGATTTTCTACAAGAGGTTGTCATACCACTCAGAGCTAAAGCGCTAAATGACGATTTACAGGGAACAACAATATCAGAACTGAACCAAATATTTCCACCTACAATAGATGAGATCACTAAGCTCAATTGTATTCTGCTATCTTCTTTGCGACTGGCTCTGCCTCATGGGAGTTTTGAAGTGGTACGTGTTTGCGGCATTGTTATTCCTCATTTTTATAATTCTTACATGCATCATGACTCAGCAACTAGGAAGTCGACAACCCAGCTCAATGAATTTTTGGCGTTACATCTCAATGAGTTTTCTGTGAAATTCACACCAAGAAAGATTGAATCTACCTTGAAATCTTCTCTTGGTTTATCTAAGGTGAAACTTATATTGCAAAGATTGATAAGCTCTAAGTCTTGGGATTCTCCTCAAGATGAAAGTTTGGTGAAAGGGTACTCAGAAAGTGCTTTGAGCACGATAGATTCTTTTGGTAAGAACGATCCTAAACCTTACAACAGGAGAGTTTTTACTCCTACTGGGAAGATTTTATCCGAGATATGTGATTTTTGGCCTGCTGTATTGACTTCGGGTTGGATGTCAAGAAAAGTTGTATCAGTATTTGAGATTGAAAATGTTATCACTGGAACAAATGACATTATATTACTATTCAATGACTATATTATCTTTGCATCTATAAAGGAAGAGCAAGAAGCCAAATCAACGGATATCCCCAAACCAAAGATATCAGATATTCTTATGAACTCGCTCACAAATGGGAATGTTCTTCCAAATCTACCCTATCTTCAGGTGCACTCATGGTCGCTAACCTATAAAATTGATACTGAACTTCTTGAGAACGGATTTTCCTGGATTTCATTTCAGGATAGCGACTTTCCGCCATTGGTTTATAAATTGCCGTTAACATTTCCAAGTCTTCTGGCTAAAGCGATTGTTCTAAGCAAGAACACACCTTTTCATCTTTTCAAGAACTCAAAATCTAAGACTACTATTTTGGCCACTGCTCATGAGATGGGGTCTTATCAGCACGAAAGCATCAAACCAAAAGTTGCTTTGTTTCTGAACATCAAAATATCTACCCAGCTGTTGCTGCAAAATGGGTTAATTGCAGCAATTTCAGTAAATTATCAAGACACAACCAGAAAGCTGATATTAATGAAATCTTTGAATGTGAATGGCCAAATCTCAGAATCTATTGTTTCCCCTAGTCATTTTGATATCGAAGTTTCAAGACTTATTATCAAGCTTGAGAACAGTGTGGAGGTAACAAAATCGAAAATACAAGCAGATCAATTTAAGTGCGAAATTGATAATTTACTTGAGTCAATACTGAATAAGAAGAAGTCCACTGCACTGGCAAAGAGTATTGATGATTTCCTCAAAGCGAAGACAGGAATTAATGCAACACCCCAGCAACATAATGAAGCTCATATGGTACCTACAGTAAGCTTAAAGGCTTCAAAAGAGGGCATGTCACTCAAAGATGGAAGAAATGATTTCAAAGAAAAAAGCATTAGCCAAGATTACAAGGAGACAATCACAAGTGTCACAAGGGATGACTATTTGGATAACTGCAAATGTGATGATATGGAGATTCATGAAGGCTCACAATATCAAGGCTACTTGAAGTTTGTATCCAAGGTTAACAACTCTGCTGGAGTTATAGAAAGAGATGACAACTGCGATGAAAACTGGTCATTATCAAGAGATGCATCCGAAACCAGTATTGAAGCTAAATATATCTCAATTACAGAGGGTGCTGATGACAAACTTGAAGCTTTGCAGCCCACAGTCGATACTGGTGATAACGAAAGAGTACTACTGCAATTCAACGATAATCAACTGAGGGATATAAATGTCTCAAAAGGTGTAGCGCAAGTCCCTCTGCTTGCTTCATTGACGTCTTTTGACGATATATTCGCTGTGCCAATCTCAAAAGTTTCGGTGAAATCTCTCCCAGATGAACTAGTCCCAATTGAAGATGAAGACGAAGTCTTCTACACCCCAAAGAGTTTCAGCTCTAAATTTGAAAGCGACTACCAGGAAGAATCTGCCATTGATGATGAGAAGGATGACTGCTTACTTAGGGATAGCTCACTTACCTACCTTGCGGGTCTACTCCAACAACCTGCATTCCTTACTAATGAGTTGATGATTAGCAGTGATAGCCAAATTGATATTTCAAAG
The DNA here is from genome assembly GCA_030582235.1 of Ruyongia ponderosae. Lineage (NCBI taxonomy): Eukaryota > Fungi > Ascomycota > Saccharomycetes > Phaffomycetales > Wickerhamomycetaceae > Ruyongia > Ruyongia ponderosae. Next base: position 4,641 of record JAKTWV010000074.1, on the reverse strand, counting down.
TCATTCGCATCACTGAAATACCTTAGTGCTTATATTCATTAAGTTTCTTATACAATAAATGAATCTTAAATCATAAATCATAAATCATAAAGATAATAACTCGTAAACCTCGTTAGCTAAGCCTGCTGAACGTAAATAGTTTGGGGTCCAGAGGGGTTCCATCTTCGGATATGTTGTTATCTTTCAACTTGTTCTTCATGAATTGCAATCTGGCTTTATCAAACGTAAGTTCAGGGTTGGTTTCCATCAACTTCAGAATTTCAGCTTTAGAGTTCTCATCCAATCCCTTTCGACTATCGTTATTATTTTGGGATAGATCAAATAGATCAGAAGTCAGACCACTCTCAATATCATTTTGAAACGAGGGTATGCCACGGTAGCCATTCAGACTGATTCTACTTCTCATCAGCCAGTCCCAGCATTCATGAAACTCTATCTGTGTTAGTAAAACAGGTTTCTATATTCGATCAATTTCAACCATACGTATATATCTAACACTTACGATCTTTGAATCTGTAATATAAAACAGCTATTATTGACAGCAGTACTAATGTGATAACGATAATCATGTTCGCTTTCTCTATAGTTGACGGGGTAAAGTACCTGTTGCAAGTTGCAAACCTGCTTTTGTTTTGATTTTCCTGGCACAAAAAAGCCCAAACACCATTTGAAGTGCTCTACAGCCTGTACTGCTACGTACAATTGGTGAGTTTCATAATTACCAGTAGTGACAGCATTTTGCGTGCTTCAGTAGTGATTTACCAGTAAACCGGGAAAGCTAAAATGAGCTTCACTTAGTAGGCCAGCAATCGTCATTTCAAAATCAAGCTAACCATTCATAAATCATTACATTGTCATTCGAAAAATCCAGAATGCCCCATCTGCAGACTGAGCTTTGAGCGTTTGAACGTTTGAAGATCTCAGATACTAGTATGCCAAATTGCTGGGTTTCTGGAATATCATATAATGGATAGCTGGGCGCGATCAATCTTATCTTCGTTTTTGTGCTGCAAGCTAATTCAATCAGAAAACAGACTTAACACAAAAACGGAAAAACATAAACGCAAATACACAAGCACAAGACAATTAAATATATTTTTGGTAGCTGAGTTACCTAAGTAGCATATACCTCTACTGAACTTGATAACTACCAGTACCACAGCAATCATCAGTATTCCCCAATGACTATAGAGTTGATATAACCATAGTTACAGCCCGCAACGCTCAATTTTACCACTTTTTGCACTTCATTAATGGCCTATGGGTTTGGTAGCTTGGGAGCAATTATCAAATAATATTGAACAGTCTCACGGCCATCTAAGATAGTGACTAAGAATACTTCTTCAGTCAGATACACTTCAAACACCACCCCCATGATCCATCAGGACATGATTATATAAGCATGTAGTGTCCCTACCAGCGCAGAAAATGCCCTTACCGGTTATATAAGTAAGATATAAAAGAGGTTACTTTTGCGTTCAAAGACTAAGAGAGCATATATTAAGTTTACTCTAACTACATCGTTCCAGTGTGTCGTAGCTGTAAAGCTTCCTCTCTGTATAACTTACAACAAACTTAAGTATATAAAGAAGGTATAAAGAAAGAAAGAAAGAAAGAAAGAACAAATATTCTGGTTTAGACGCAACCAGGAACTCTTAGTGATACACACTTTCAACAGCATCTTACATGGTAGTTGCGCTTCATATCTGTTGGAAGTGAATCCAACCTCCCTTGTAGATCATGTAGATCCTTAGAGAAATTTTACTGTTTTAAGTGAATTGTTTCTCATGCAAATCCTTTTTCTGGATTTGACATGAGTGTCGATTTGACATGAGTGTCCATGTTGTATTAATCTTTTTGTATACTTTGACATACAATTCAGACTTGTAAGCCTCCAACATTATCTGGTCAGGAGTCTCACTTATATAAACTACAACATGCTCAGATATCAGTTCATAGCAGTCCAGGCCCTTAATTAAGGCTTAATGTGCCTTGATTTTGGAAATAGAAGGAGTATCTTGCGAAATAATCAGACAAAACCAGAGATTCATTTTTGCAGTTTTGGCAGTTGTTTGTTGCGAAACTTTCTGCGTATCAGATCGGACTCTGTGAAAGATCACAGAGGAAGTCAAACGAGCTACGACGCTACAAGAACCTTTGGACTATATATTTGAAAAGTTGCTAAGAGCTCAAGTAATGACTTTGAGATTGTCCAAGCCAACTAGACTACCTCTTTGTTAAAGGCCACGTACTTATAAATCAGACAGCGCTGGCAATCAGATAACAATATTCAAATCTTCTATTTAGCTCATTACCTAAAGCACAAAGCGTACAGAGAAATTAGAGCCTTAATATTGAAAGTGATGTTAAGCGTTCCTCGTTGAGTGTGCTCAAAGAAATAAGTAGGATATTCCGTATGAAACATTCTTTCCAAGATTCTCTACTCCTTACACTCTTGATAATTAATACCTTTACCCTCTATGCTATACAATAGTATGTAACAGTATTCAACACTTAAGGTAACATACGAGCACAAGCACCAATTATCATAAGCTGCAAAGACTTTCAGCTTAGTGATGTGGGTTCGTCATTTTAAGCGCTCAGAGCTAAGTTGTAGCTGTATATAGAGCCAGGGTTGGCCACTGTGATCACAAGACCGCTCAAAACGCCGTAGTAGCCAATAATACGGTTGCTGTGTTATAATTTCTCAAAAGCAAGCGCCTATTGAAAATGGATGGATGCAGTTTGGAGTGTTCGTCCTTGTTGAAATAAAATCCAAATCTCAGATCCTTAAAACAAACTTTTCTGTTCTACTAGGATATCTTTTCTCATGGATTCGCTATAAAAGAACCTGAATGTTCTTAGTCTATTAACCTTTTGGGTTAACTTATTAGACATCGAAATGAGCACTTTACAGTCCTACTATAGCTTTAGGTTCCAATGTCAGAGATGAGATCCTACTGATATTGTCAGGGTTCCAGGACCTGCGTGTCCGAACCAATTCTTACTTCTTTATATTGTTACTCTGTAACAATATCTCTCCTTACCATCTTTATATATCTTCACCCTTTATACTATACAATATATACCATATATTGAACTAGTAATTAACATCCAAGGAACCATAGCATTGTAATGGCTGGACAGGAGATGGTTTATATGATCAGAACTTATATCTGTCATATGTCGTTAACTTAACTAGGCAACCACCTTCAAAAATATAGCATTATGACGACTACAATCTCAATGGTCGATTGCCATTGCCAAACATAAATATAAATGATTTTCTATGTTCACACGGTCAAAATTTGTCCCGTATAAAAAAAATCGGTTTCATTCTGAGAAGCACATACAGAGGTGCAACAGTACCAATATGCACATATTTGTATAAGATGTTGTAAAGTTAGTTTATTAGAATAGCCTGCTAATATACAATGGACAACTCGAGGCCTATTTATATTGGTCAACTGAGGCTTGACTTGTAGTAGTAATCTTGTGGCTTAGGTACGCTCTAGTGGATTGTGGATAGGCCCCATTAATACAATATTACAATACCGTTATCCATTGTGATTGTGCTCTCTTGCTGAGGGAGACCGATGGGAGCACTTCACATAACTATATCATAAAAAACTGTCGTGAAGGTAAGCGCATTGCTAGAAGGTGTCAGAGATGAGATCCTACTGATATTGTCAGGGTTCCAGGACCTGCGTGTCCGAACCAATTCTTACTTCTTTATATTGTTACTCTGTAACAATATCTCTCCTTACCATCTTTATATATCTTTACCCTTTATACTATACAATATATACCATATATTGAACTAGTAATTAACAGAAGGTTTGGTTCTGCAACATGTTGCGCTTTTATCTTTCGTACCTAGCCTAACTTCTGTTGGTGCCTAGCCTACCTTCTGGTATGACGGCTTAGTTTGAGTTCGGCACCCACTACTGAGAGCTTCCATCCCTTCTGCTCACAAAATGCAACATGTCGAGGTGGCAGACTACTTGTTGCTCTAAAGATTTGCCAGTTTATGTGGGTGAGTGAATGCTCTCTTCGATGCCCTGACTAACCTCCGGTAACCCTAATGAGAGAGAGAAAATATAAGAGTAAATAATACTGGGTTCATATTCACAGCGGCTAATGTCTAGTTTGGCCGCCAGGAAAGTGAGCTTCAAGATGGTCTAACTTCTCATGTAGATGCTTTAAGAAAGTTTCGTGCCTTCATAGGGCATGCGAGTCTTATTTTGTTGGAAGTTATGATAATCTTCATGAGAGATCTATTTCATGTGTTACTACCAGTGAGAGAATAAGTTATGAAAGATATAAAAGAGAAGGTTTCCTAAGTTTAGGTTTCTACCTTCTTGGGTTTATAGGTTAAGAGAATTCATACTATAAGACTAACGTATGTCAGAGATGAGATCCTACTGATATTGTCAGGGTTCCAGGACCTGCGTGTCCGAACCAATTCTTACTTCTTTATATTGTTACTCTGTAACAATATCTCTCCTTACCATCTTTATATATCGTTACCCTTTATACTATACAATATATACCATATATTGAACTAGTAATTAACAGATTTACAGTCTTGATTGTCCTACAGTTTATCAGAAAAACTACTAAGAGTCACATTAAAGTAAA
>JAKTWV010000073.1:0-52298 GCA_030582235.1 Ruyongia ponderosae | reverse complement strand
AATTCTTCATCAGTATGACTGACGGATCAGGCATAGTTCGCTATACTTTCAGAGGTCCAATAATTCAACATATCCTTGATAATATGACGATAGGAAACTACCCTAATTGGAATATTAGAACAGAATCTTATAAGGCCGATATCTACACCAGTGATGATGGTGAACAGTTTACCGATCTTTCCCCCATAATTGGTCCCTGGAAACTGAAGAATGGTGATATAGAAGAGTTGAGCTTTTCAAGAGAAGTCTGGAATGAAAAATCCGCCAAGTTTACTGAAAGCACAATTCGTCTCAATTTTGAAAAGAATCCTGCTTCAAACAAAACAGCTATTACTGCATCTATCGGTGCAGAGAAATCCAGCACGGTTTATAGCACCACTTATGAACTCGAAAAGACTGACTCGAAAGTTTATCCAACAGTGAACCCTAATTCAAGGACACAGACCAGGGACTCTGTATTCAAGAGGGGATTGAAGTCAATCAACAACAAGTTTTTGAAGAAATAATCATTGTTTGTTTATGTTAACCAGAAGATTCAAACCAAATCAAATGCAGTTCCAACTTTTAGTTGAACCATCAAATTTGTAGGCATCAACGAAATAATGGAACTTTACGGGTTTTTCAACATTCTGCCAAAGTTCGGGGTTTCCGGTTTTATCGCAGTTACTTGTATCAGAAATATAGATTCAGACCATGGGATATATGCAACAGATTATATGAACAGAGTGACCATTGCTTAGTTCACGAGCTTCAATATATAAATATCTGTTGCTGAACTTGTGAGGGTATTCATGTCTCTTGTTATATATTATTTATAAACTCAGCCAGTAGTCTTCTTTTCATCAATATTAAAGCTCTTGATTTGAAGAGCGAATATGTATCAGTTAGCCTCCAATATTGCAGCGCCTGATTATGATTTCATGATGTTCAGAGAGTTGCAATCATGGATTAACACATCCATCAGGTTAGCTAGGTTCAATATAGTGACTGGATTAGTTGATTGGTTTAATGACTTGGCGACTTGGGTTTTACGGTTTTCTGCTGATTTGGCATACTCAAAGTTGAGAACTTTTAGTATTTCTTGTACTATGAGATCCACTTTTCTGGACTCACGATGTCCAATATTCAAAACTTTACAGGTCACTGGTCAACGAGATAACGAGATGTTTTGGATTTCAGAGCTCCCAATTGATTTAATCATTGAGGTTTTCAAATGCCTTCTGTCAATCAAAGATATACTGTGCTTACTATCTGTCCTTCCAGCATCAACATCAAAACGGTTACTTTTGAAGAATGTTATAACGTTCTTCAGAGAAAAGGACACAATTGAAAATGGTGATTTTGAATTAATGAAAGGAGATGTAATTGCAGATATCATAACAAGCGATGTTCTTGGTCAAACAATGATTATTAGAAGCACAGAAAGATGTTTAATTGATCATTTATTCTTGCACTACAATAGTATTAAAGAGTCTGATACAGCTACGGTAAGGATTAGGAGGTATCCTGGAGAGAATTTATTTTGTTCCAATTTCCAGCAAAGAAGTTTAAGTAATCGGTTTGGCGAAATAAGCATAATACATCTTAACTCAGTTGCTGAGAGAGTAAATAGATGGAGATTCAAATCAGAAAAAGTCTCTATTCTTCGCTTTACAGAACAATTACAGTGTTATAAATCGTTCATTTCGCTGCCACCAGGTTTAGATTTCTTTCATATCAGCAACTACGGTGCTGCATTTATGAACTTGGGGTGGCGTCCCGCCCTGAAGGTATTAACCATAGAGGCTTCTACGAACCTCGATATGACATTGTTCAGGTCAGAAAATCTTGAAGTTCTTCGTCTGTTCAAAACCACCCTCCATACATCTTTTCTAGCAAGAGTGAAAAGAGATCCTTCATATTGGAAAAGTTTATTTCCAAAGCTGAATGAGATTTCACTGCCTTGCTATAAATATTTCAAATGCCTCAAACCAATAGATATCGGTTGTCTGTCAGTAGAAAGCTGTCTACCAGTCATTAAGAGAGCTGGATTACACCAATATATCAAGGTTGAAGCGCTTGTCAACGCCCTTGTGAATCTGGAAGAAGATGCAGCTGCCGTATATACCAGCACCGTTGCTGACCCTCTATTTAATACCAGACAATATAACTTTAATATTGGGGTCCATCCAAGGTCGGTTGTTAAACAGACGGAAAATATAATCGAGTACTACTCTGGTCAAGAATTCTTTGAAGAATTAGAAGGCTCAAATATTGCGATCAGTCTCAACCAATATCACGAGATCAGCTATACTTTCAGAGGCCCAATCATTCAACATATTATTGATAATATGACAGTGCGAAACTTCCCTAATTGGAACATAAGATCAAATATAATCAATAAGGAGGAGCCATACACAAGTTCAGACATTGAAACTTTTGCCGACTTTGGCCATTTAATTGATCTCTGGAAGTTGAAAAATGGTGAACTAGAAGAGTTGAGCTTTTGCATGTTTTGGTGGGATGAGGAGTCAAACATGTTTACGAGTAGCTCTGTATGTATGTTCTTTACTGGTTAGCGTGCTCCTGAACAAGAAGTCACGAATGAGGCCAAACAGGCTAGTATATCACATATTGAGAATACGTCTACCACTTTGGATTGGATTGCAAACAGCTGTCAATTAATTTGAGAAATTCAGCCAGGTTCAAATGCATGGAGAACAAGCATATTTGCAAGGGTAGTTGAACTTCTCATCAAGAAACGTTTTATAAGAAGACGATTATGAGATCAGCAATATTGATGATATGGTCGTCTAGCTCATAGCTGTCTATAGATCACCTTTTAGAATTCATTCATGATTTCAATATTTACAACTCCAATCGCCACTAAAAAAGCAAGTATCACTGTCTACAGATAATCACAGAGCTATTCATAAAGCTCCTCATTAGTGCTAATCAGAATAGGTGCGGCTGTATCTCATTTCACGGGTTTTTCAATTTTAGCAAATCTGCCATTTTGTAGAGAAGTAATGCGTATTTGAGAACTTTTTTAGCGCTTCTGGTATATGATTGAACGATTCATTATACCATCTTATATGACATCTTCCACAAATATGATAGTAAGATGTTTTGGATTGAAGAGCTGCCAATTGATTTAGTAATTGAAGTTTTTAAACGCCTTCTGTCAATCAAAGATATACTGAGCTTACTATCTGCCCTTCCAGAATCAACATCAAAACGGTTACTTTTGAAGAATGTGATAACATTTTTTAGAGAGAAGGATGTCACTAATGAAGATGGTGAGAGTTTTGAATTAATGAGAGGCGAAGTGATAGCAAAGATCATATCGTGTGGTATCTTTGGACAAAAGATGTTTGAGAATAGTACCGAGCGATGTTTGGTTGACAGTTTGTTCTTGCATTATAATAGTATGGAAGGCTCTGATACAGCTACGGTAAGCATAAGGAAGTATCCTGGCAAAGATTTCACTTATTCGACATGCCAGTTAACGAGCTCAAGTGGAAGATTTGGTGAGATCAGTATACTACATCTGAACTCAGTTGCTGATAGGCCTGATTTATGGAGATTTAATCCACAAAGAGCTTCTTATTTACATTTTGAAAAGAAATTACAGTGTCATAGAGTGCTCATTTCGTTACCACCAAAGTTGGATTACTTTCATATCAGTAGCTACAGTGCTAGAATTCTTGAGGTTGGAGAATGCCCTGACCTTAAGATGTTACGGATAGAGGGTTCTAGGAACGTCGATATGTCATTGTTGAAAATAAAAAATCTTGAGATGCTCGATATATTTGAATCAACTTTGCAAGAGTCAGTTGTTGGCAGAGGTAAAAGAGGTTTCACAGACTGGAAAACATTATTCCCAAAGCTGAACCATATTATCTTACCATGCTATAAGTATTTCCGTTGCCTCGCACCAATAGATTTGGGATGCCGTGGTTATCTAGTATTGGATTCCTGTTTACCAATCATGAAGAGAGATAAATTACAGCAATATATAATGGTTGAAGCACTTGTGACCAAACTGGTGGCCTACCATGAAACTGCAGCTGAGATATATACAAGGGCACACACTGACCCTCACTTCAACGCAAGACGATCTGCCTTTGATATTAATGGGGATCAGCCAAGGTCGGTGATAAAAGAGAAGGAACACATCATACAGTACTATTCAGGTAAGCGTTACTTTCAAGAAGAGGAATCAAATATTGCGATCAGTATCACTGATACTTATCACCAGATTCGTTTTACCTTCAGAGGTCCAATAATACAGCATATTATTGATAATTTGACTTTGACAAATTTCCCTAATTGGAACATTGAAACAAGGTTCAATAAAGACGATCCGTACACAAGCAAAGATGATGAAAGATTTGGCGACTTTGGTCATATGATTGAAGGCTGGAAACTAAAAAATGGTGACTTAGAAGAGTTTAACGTTATCGTGTGCTCTTGGGATGAAGAGGTAAGCATGTTTACTGATTGCTCTATAGGTGTCTTTTTTGCAGAAAAGCCACTGGCTCATGATATTACAGAGAACTTTCAGCCTACTTTGGTAACTGCACAAAGCGAAAGTTCCAAATTCATAAGAAGATTAAAACTCATCAAGAAGCTCTTTGAGAAATAATTGTTTATGTTATCTAACCGCACATTCAAAACCAATATTCGATTCGTAAGTACTGACATGGTGATCAGAATCATGAACTAAGAATCAATACCTTATATCGACGTTCATGATTGCAGATTTCATTCATATATAATGCGCAGTTCAGTAGTGCTAGCGGCTCAAGAGCTTTGAAGCTGTATTCACAGGTTATAAGGCCACTATCGATCATCTCTTACTCCTAGCTACCACTATCAATACAAGTAGGCGCAACTTTTCCTAGATCTCACTCTAACTTACCTCCTTGACCTTTCCTGAGTAAATACTCTATGGTACTGGGGGTGAAGAAGATGCCCGGGCCTTATTGTTTACACGTATATATCTTTTTGCGCCAATATTTCCCAATCCAGTAATCCTTTTGCGCCATGTGGCCCTTACCGCTTTTGTGCGGACTGATACTGATCAAGTTCCGCTTTTCGGAAAACAGAACTCGTCCTTGTTAGCTCAGTTGGTAGAGCGTTCGGCTTTTACAGTCTTAAGAGGAATGGAATTTCCAACTTCTTCTTGAAGTTAACCGAAATGTCGGGGGTTCGAGCCCCCCATGAGGAGTTCTAATCTATTTTTTTTTATTTTTTGCATATTTTGACAAGTACTGCTTGATGAATGGATGGAGGGATTGAAGCACCCAACTGGAGTGAACAGAATACGTGTGTGTGTGTAGAATACTACCACTGTGAGACTGGTGTTTTGGCTCGTTAAATCGTTTGACGGTCAAAGATCAAAGATCCAAAAGAATCAAAAAAAAAAGTTTTACTTAAAACAACCAAAGACAAAAGAGAGTCCTTCAAATAATGTCATTGCCACCTGCTAATAACGATCCAACTGTCCTTAAGCTACGATCCATCACAACAAGCGTATACCACAGGTTGTTCATCTCGGTCAAATTGCTGAACAGGATCATCAACACCATACAATCAGATTTCCAAAGTCGTGAAGAGTCCGGGGATGGATTGAAATCAAAGGATGATGAAATATTCATAGGAGATTTGAATTGGATCAAAGAGACATTAGATTCCAATTCTGATGAATTATATCAATTACAAAAGCATATACAGTTTCTCAATGCTTCTGAAACTTTCACAACAGATGCTGAGATCTTGAGAAACTTCGAAGAGATTTGTTCACAAAAATTCTTATTCACATTACTAGATGACTTGGTTGAACCACTGAAATCTTTAGCAAACTTATCAAGGGAAACATCTGACAATACTGGTAAAGATCATTTATTACTCTTTGATAATGGTAGTACAGTTGATTTGAACAATATTGTATCCAAGATTTCAAAGTTTCAAATCAGTTTCAAAATTGTCATTACTCCCTTGTTGAAGGCATTCACTCAAGTCTCATCAATAGATCAGTCTTTGATAAAACAAGGGTTTAAAATGAATTATTACAAAGATATTGAAGAAATGACTAATTCTAGACTCATTGATCTGGATAAAAGGATTGAAGAGTTGGATGAGTTATTCAAATGATTTAGAAAAAAATAGTACTCAAAATTGAAATTGTGTGGGCGAATTTATTGTCAGTTCTATAACTGATTCTTTATTACAACCTTGACGCCTCATTAATCTCAGAAAAGAATTTTCCCGCTCATGAAGAGTAGCATGCTTACTTAATTTGGATAGTATTGCCATGTATTTCATAGTTCGGATATCATTGATGTTTTGAGGGAAGCTTTACATTTGAGACGAAAATCCATATATATGTTGAGACACCCATTATCAACTAGCCAGGATTATTCTAGTGTTTACAAGATCAAACAATTATTTAATATTCTGACTGGTTTTCAATTACATCTCATCGTAATATGGCATGCAGATTATACTTGTTTCCATATGAGTCTTTAACAAGATATTATAGCTTTGAACTACCTGACATGATAAGTAGAGTTATGATAACAATTAGTATATATCCACTCAAATAGGTGTCAAAGAAGTAACGATTGATTAACAAAGACTTGGATCAATGAGTTTCAACTACTTGACTGTAGCACTGGTTCTTTTTAAATACACTAGTTTATCTTCTAATTTTTACTTTATAGAAATTGTATACAAGTACTTGATCTCTTTAAAACAGTTAGGATAAGCTGTATAACAACATGTATAATTTGAAAACGATATCAACGTCGATTTGATGTATAATCAACTGAATGATTTTTGGTTTCATGAGCCACCTGATTCAACCTATAATGACTCGGTAATGCACAAATATTGAGACTATTTAACAACAAGTACTTCAGTCAACGTTACATCAATATATGACTTGTACTCATTCAATCATAACAGCTCATAATTCGTTGATATCAAATAATCCCTCCCACCATGATTAATGTTGATTAAGAACATGTCGATGTGGAAATATCATGATCAAGAAAGCATTAAGGATTATAAAAGTTGAAACGTTGAAACAGTCCAATATAAGTATAATTTCTATACACATATACTATTGATTATCTATCAATCACTTTTGATTCCCACGGCAAACAGGGGGAATAAAGGGACATAACCCTGCTGTTAATACTATATATCGATTTAATTTGGATGCACCATCACCAAAATCAACAGTTGACCAACATTTTCCAGTCACCTTGTTGTTTCTTTTCTCGAATATGTGTCAATATTTACCAAAGAAATTTGCAAAGAAATGCTGTTGTTATACTGTTCTACGTTGATAATCTATTGTCTAGATCAATAATAAAAGCTACAATCAAATGTACGATACAATCATATAATTCTGATGTTATGGTTAAATCAACCAAATTCCCATAATTAAGTTATACCATGTCATCGCTTAAAAGAGTGACTGTTTCCATGTTTTCATCGTTCTGTCATCTCTGCCATCTCTGACTTCTTAAACATCGAACACTCTGAGTAGTCTGTCTTTGAAGAACTGCTCCTGCCCCATCTCATCATTGGACACATTCTTTTTGATCTAGACTTTGCAACGATATTCATGGTTCATTAAAGCTTAAATGCCATCCACACACCTTGTCCAAAATCAGTCTCGTTTCCGGGTCTGCCCAAGTTAAAGAGTTGTTGAGTTATTCATGATGTCTTATACTTCCTGGTTGGCCCACCTTCGTACACATTTCTTCTTTTCTTATAAATACAGCTCTTACTTGATTTCTTGTTAGCGGTACGACCAGCTGGGTTCGAGATGCGCTGAGAGTGCCAGAAGCAATTTAATAAAAACGAATTAGAGATCGAGATCATTGTGTAGAACACAGGAAATGGGTACTCATACAGACATGTCTTGTACTATATAAAGCAAGCAATCTGCTCTTAAAACGTTTGTGGCTCGTTTATTTGGAGAAGATTGAGCTGATCAAAATAATTTAAGGAATTTTTGCAACAATGAGATTATCAACTTTATCAATATTAGAACTATCACTGAATATTATTGCCGTCCTTGCCAAATCATCATCCTCCACCACGTCCACTACATTAGATCAAGGCTCATCAACAAGTCAACACCATCATCATCAGTCAAGCCATCCTTCAAAACTCGTTGAAGGCAAACAAGTCGCAAACCTCTTCAAGAGATCTGGAGTATGCTCATTTCCTGAAAACAAAGGCATTGTCTCTGTTCAAAGCAATGGTGCCAACAAGGGTTGGGCCATGCATTATGATCAAGAGTGTTCTTATGGATCCTGGTGTCCATTCGCCTGTCCTCCAGGTCAATTGATGAATCAATGGGATCCAAGCATCACCTCATACGTCTATCCTGGATCTCAATATGGTGGTGTTTGGTGTAATGAAGATGGTGAATTAGAAATCCAACGATCCACTGATTCTTCTTCCTATTGTTATGACGGTAAGGGGACCTTTGTCGCTGTCAATCAGATCTCTGATGAAAGTGTCGCCATTTGTCAAACCGTCCTTCCTGGGAATGAAGAGATGCTTATCCCAACATTGGTTAAAGCAGATGAAAGTGTCACTTTAGCAGTTCCAGGAACTGAATACTGGGCTTCAACAGCTGCTCATTACTACATCAACCCTCCAGGAGTCTCTGTCAGTGATGGCTGTAAATGGGGTAATGTATCTTATCCATATGGGAACTGGTCCCCATATGTTGCTGGTGCCAATATGGATGCGAATGAAAACACATATACCAAGATTGGTTGGAATCCAGTCTATCTAGAGGAGGCTTCTTCATTCCGTAACACTGAGCCTACATTTGGGGTTCGTATCACTTGTGATGATGAATCATTGTGTTTGGGACTACCGTGTGAGATTGATCCTTCAAATGGTGTCAATCAAGTGACAAGTGATGAAAGTTCAGTCGGTGCTGGTGGGGCTGCCTTTTGTGTCGTCACTGCAACAAAGGCATCTAAGGCAAACCTTGAGATCTTTGAAGTTGGTTCTTCTTCTTCTTCTTCTAGTAAGTTGAAATTAAAGAGACATGAACATATTCATAAATATCATGCTTCAAATTCTGAAAATGTTGTCAAGACTATTATGGTTTGATTTGATTTCTTTTAATTCTATCCAACTGAACTGCTAAACCTATTTCAGGATACTTTATAGATGTGCTTCTTTTCACTGACTGATGTGTTATTATTATTATTATTATTATTATTATTATTACTATTATTGTATTTCTATTTTTTTATATACTAATTTTGCCTGTCCAAGATGTTACTTACTTTTTTCTAAAATTCTTCAAATATATATATATGACAATCAATCATTAATCTGGTCTACTTAAGTAGGAATTACGATACCTCCTTGCTAGTTGTTGATGTATCACGATCTTGCATCTGTGGTGCTGATCATGCTACTTCTCAAGAACAATAACCATAAAATAACGTTAATAGTGAACTAAACATCCTTTAAATGTATGAAGACAATAAGATGTTTAACGCCTTTATAGACACATCTAGAAAAGGGTATGTATCAAGTGAAATAAATAATGGGCTTACTATCCCAGTTGTGAACAAGATCAGATGAATAAATAAATAAATATAAAAGTGAATAAATAAATGAAGAAGGGCCGGTATGTAGTATAACCAAGAAGAAGATAATAAGAAGTTCAACAATATCATCGAATCAGTCCGTCCATAATCAACTCTAATATAGTAAGTTTCAATCATCATTAACTATCAATGATATAACTCAGATCATGACCACTTCTTGGAATCATGGCATTGACTCTACCAATCTGTCCCTGATTGTTATTATTGTTTCTATTGTTGTTATGACCAAACAATGAGCCCGATGAAGATAATACCATACTTGATGGATTTGATGATGACGATGATGATCCTAGACTTGAGGTTGTTGGCTCTGTTCCTGTTGTTGAAGATGTGAGTGAGTGAAGATGGCTATTACCAGAGTCTGCAGAAATGTGGCTTGAATTCAAAAGATCTGGTCTTGGGTTGACGATGGTGTTGATGTTGGCGCCTGAAGTCCCAGTACCTGTTTCAGATAATAGCCTGCCTGTATTCTTTTGTAAGTCTTGATATACTTTGAATATCTCTTGGATCTTTAACTTTATAAAATCAATAATATCTTTGAACAAAATGAAATTCTCAGGATATCTATTCTTTATAGTCTTCAAACTTTCAATCAATAATTTGTTTATCGTCATTAATGACATTCCTAATAATGAATTATTAATTGAAGAGATGGTGTATTTATCTATTGGATTTGGTGATATGATTAAATCAATGAGATATTTCAAAATGTTGAGATTAGAAATCAAGATCAACTTCAAGAAATTGATTGGAATCAAATGGAATTCAAAATTGTTCAATGAATTAAGTTCATTCTTGTCATTCAATAGATTAATCAATTTCAAAAACTCTATTGATGATTTGAATAATTTCGATGAACAATATTTAGAACCGTTAAAGTTGTTATTCAATGATTCTGATGATGAATTAGATTGATGTTGAGTATTGTTGAAATGTGAATAAGTTGGATTCAATGAGATACAAATCTTCCAATATGTATAGAATAAATACAATTGAATCTTATGAACCATATTTGAATCGTTGTTAGTTGAACCACTATTAGTGATTCTACTGATGTTGGAATTGTGATTGTTGTTATCTTGATCTTTACTAGTCGTTATAGGATATGAAGATTCCAATAACAATTCATCTATTGTGATATCTAAGCCCGATATCCAGTCATCCAAAATCTTGTCAATCTTATCCAATTCACAATCATCACCTTCATCTTCTTCTTGTTCATCCCCGTTCTCAAGATCTTCATTCATCTCTTCATCATCTTCCAATTCTTCATCATTGGATTCAACATTATCACTATGGTATTTGGTAGGCTTGTGATAATGAGTTGGAGGTGATAATGATAATAAATTGATATCACCAATCTTTTCCAATAGTTCAATGACCTTAACACTATTGAACAATGAATTGTCTGAACTTAATAGGGAAGATAACTTGGGAATTGATGTATTGATACCATATTGGAAAAAATTAGGTGAACCTTTGAGTTGATCACTTGATATTATGTTCAAACCAAAAGATATGTTTGTAATTGTTGATAAAATATAATAACTCCAAAACAATTTAACACGAAATGAATGAATCTTGAATTGGTCCACCTTTTCAGCCATCACTAATCCTTCCAACTTGTGATCTTTAGCTTCATTGATGTTCTTGCTGTATGTTTGATCAACAGAGCTAGGAACTGGTATGATGATCTTATCCTTCTTAACTGGATCTGGTCTTGCATTGTTATTATCAGTGATACCATGAAGCTCAGCTAGTTGCTCTTGATGAGCATTGTCATAATTTGTCAATTCATAATCATTTAAATGTAATCCTAGATTCAATATTGATGATATTGATAAGTTTGTTAGATTGATTGTAGTTATCTTATAACAATTCTTATTGTGGAATAGATAGAGTGATAATAAAATGACTTGAAACTTCTTCAAATTGTCAAAGCTAGTGTCATCTTTTGTAATGGTTCCAATTTGATTGGATAAAGATGATGAGTTTGTGGATAAGTTGAGGTTTAGATTAAGTGTAATCAACTTATGAATTTCATGCAAATTGAAAATCGAGCAATTCAATTGAATTATCAGTATCAACGTAGTTATAAAGATGATGTTTCTATCTCTATCCAGTTCACGTGTAGCTTCATTATTCATCATGTTTGAAATCCCATCAATCTGATCATTCATTTGATCAATAGTGATATTACCAGTGTTATCTTCAGGGTTGTTCTTGGACGTTGATGTTGATGACGTTGCAGGTGATGACAAAGAAGATGATATCAGTGATATGAGGTTTTCCACCTTGTTGTCAATTTGATCAAAGACTCTATTGTATTCACTAAAGAAGATATCTTCATCCAATATGGGTATTAAACTGTTTAGATTATTGAAATGTAATGAAATTATGAAATCTAGATTCAATTTTGATGGGAACTTCAATAGAAATTTATCGTTAATAAAGTTTTCAAATCCAGTTGATGAATTCAATAGTTGAATTGTTGGTGTTTTCAATTCAAGCGATAAATCCAGTGGTTTTAGATTATGATGAGTCAAGATTTTGTTGAAGAGGATGGTCAATGAGTTTTGACCGACATAGTTGTTGTTTTCCAAGTATATTCTATTGTTGGTTGTATTACTTGCAAATGTGTTGCCATCATTGTCATTGTTGTTGTTATTGGGTATTCTCCTCTTGGATTTGTTGTTGCTACTTTCAACATCGTTCATCTCGACATCTGCTGAGTCCATCTTGCTGAGTATTCCCATTTTCAAGTTCTCTATCTCTTGCATCAGTTTGGCATTTGTTGTTTGTAGATGGACCATGTTCTTTTCCAGAGTCTCAGTATACCCTCTTGGAAACGCTCTTCTCGTCAGCTTGTCCGATATCTTGCACGAAAAGCCCACCTTAAGACAGTTCTGGCAGGTTGGCAGTTGACCATCGCACTTAATCTTCTTCAGTCGACATCTGTCACAGGCCTGTGAAGCCCTTGTCTTGTTCTGTGATTTGATGAGTTTTAGGCTGTTTGACTCCATTCTTGTGGGGGATGTGTTGTTGTGATGTGGTAAATGTGATGTGATGTTGATATGGAAGCAATAAATGGAAGTCTAGCAGAGCAACAGTGTGAATATAATATAGTCTATCAATAGTAAATAGACGCCTTCAGGTTCTTGAATGGCGGTAAAGCAGTCAGAAAAGACAAGAAAATGCCAAAATTCAATTTTGACAAAAGATGATCAACTTCTCCAGATTTCTGACATATCCGCCGAACCGATTCTGGGCCGGAACTGGTGGTGTCTGGGTTGTTTGTGATACTGCTGGTGATGATGGTGGATCGTGATGCTAGTAATTGGCTGATCCGATGGTGGTGTTAGTGGGTAAGTTTTTGGTTATTGTCATTGAAATTTGTTGTTTTGAATTGGAGTTGATACTATGCCGGAAATATTTCAACTAGTGGAAATTTTGAATTACATTCACGTGATGAATCACGTGATCAAATATTCAATATCATAAGGATGTACTTTTTAACTTCTATCTACTCTATATTCTAAACAAGTAACTTAATAACCTCAACAGCATTCATAATCAAATTCCATGCAACAACATACAACACTTTCGGACTAAAAACAGTCCATATGAACAAATGGAATCTCATTAAGTAACATGCACCAAAAGTGAAAAGGGCCACAACTCCATAATAACAACTCTTTAATCTCCAAACATCAACAACACCATTCCCATGCTTCTCAAACATCTGTAATGAGTATATACTCCAATATATAGGTCCTTGAAAATTAGAAACAACCATTAAAATACCAACAACGTTCATATTATATGATGATACACCATTATAAGCATTGGAAAGATCAATTGATGATAATGAATTTGTTGATCCAAAACTGAAAAATGTCAAGTTTTCTAATATGATAAATACAATAACCATCAACTGTAATTTTCTCTTCGTATTACCATCATTATCACTACTTGTAGTGATTTGGAAGAATATCTTGTTGATTTGATCTTTTATCAAGTGAAGAATCAAAAAAATTGGAATGTTGACAATACTTGATTGAAATATCAAAAACATTGTTATGATATAATGAACATCCATATAAATCAATTCATTAGAAGTGAACTTCTTGTCCTTGAGCCCAACACTAGACTTCATAACTTTTTGATAAATATTGATCCCGATATAGAGCGACAATAAAACAAGGATCCAGATCTGATAATATCCAGCTAATACAACACCAGTCTCATTGACTTTGTTAACATCATTTGAGTATTCTCCCAAGAGTTCCATAATGTTGAAACTGGTTTCATTATTAACGAAATTTGTAATCAATTTGAATAAGATGATTCCACTGGTCAATGCTGATACAATCCCTGTGATGGCATGTCTTGGCCAGAATGAGCTTGGAGATTTGACATGATCTTGAATGAAATCAAATGTGATTGTGTAAAGTGTGATTAATATCAGTGCCCAGTTGGATTTGAAATGATTCTTTAATATTAATGCAATTGTATCGTTATAGAAAAACTTTTCACCTGAATTATTCCAACCACGTAAGATTCTCAATAGTACAATCAGCTTGAAAATTTCATACCATGACTTATGCACTGTTATACCAAAAACCTTCATATATTGAAGGTGCTCTGATTCCACCTCTTTCTTCTCTTTCTTGACTTTATTTTTTTGTTCATCATTCAATTGTAAAAGTAAATAATTTACACTGATGATACCAGTTATGCTTAAGAACCACCAAATTTGATATTCTTCTTCGATCAAACTTGATCCAAATGATACTATACCCACGATTATACTGAATGTAACAATGAAGAATCCATTCAAGATCCCATTGAAGTACCATTTCTCATCTTTGCCAGTATCAACAACTAATGAAATAATTTGTAATAACAATGATATAAAGATTAATGATAAACCTAAATAAATATCATCATAATGATAATTTGATGATGATTTGATTAATTTGGATTGAACTTGGTCTAATTGTTCATAAATCTCTTCAATGGTAACCTCAGGATTCAAAACATCATTACTATCATCAACTTTATCACCAATAAGATTACTAATCTGTTTCAAATTCTTCAACAAGATTGATGTTTGTTCATCTTTATCAAACAATGGTAAAAATTCAGGAATGAATAAACCTAAATTATTGATAGGAATTGGTAATTGTAATAACGTTGATAATGTAGGAACGATATCAATTTGTTGGATCTTGGAATAGTATTCATAATCTTCATTCACTTGTAATGGTGATTGTCTCTTGTCTTCCTCATTCAAGTTTAATTGTTCAAATTGTGATGAGATGAATAACAATGCCGCTGATGTTTCACTCTTTGATGAACCCCCATGGTTACCCAACTCATTCATACCATGATCACCCATGACGATGAATAAAGTTTCAGGATCCAAATGCTGATGAATGGTCTTGATGATATCGTTCATTTCTGACTGTTTTGGTTTCATGAATGGTGATCGTGGACCTCCCTTATGACCAATGTGATCCAGTCCTAGGTAATGTAATATAAGAAGATCCCAATCAGTACTACTACCCTCAAACTGAGAATCAATATGTCTTGTAACATTGTTGTCCACTTCTGTGAAATCAGAAACAAAGAAACTATTTGTTCCTTCATATTCATCAAAACTTCCAGGAAACAATTTGATCCACGTATCATCACCAAAAAAATGTATTCTCTTGCCAGCCTCCTTCAATTGCCTTATCCAACTATCCTGGTTCAACAACGAGTTCTCAGTATCCTCTTCAACAACATTTAGCACAGCATCCAAGAAATTGGGCGTTGAGCCAGTGGTTATACCTTTCAATCTTGGTAATGTCACAGTTGGTGGATTTGAAAAGGCTGTGAATGGCAGTGCTGCTCCTCTCTGGATCAATTCATGGACATACAGCATCTGCGACTCTGTGGAAAACATAAAGTCAGATCTCAAAGCATCAATCACCATAATCACAGTTCTCTCAAATTTGGGCTTCTTGCCTTCAGCATATTGATATTCATGTGGTTGAGAGATTCCTGGCAATACCACTTTTGATGGAAAGAACCCAAGACAAAAGAAGAAGATCCCTGCCAAATGAGTGGACAGCAAGGTGAGGAAGATAATCCACCTCATATTTATAATGGAAATGGGAATGTGGAATTGGAATAAAAACCGAAATTGTTGTTGGTGATACTATTGTCAACAAACTCTCCATATTGAATAACAGTCGTAAACGAAAAATAAAAAAAAAAAAACATTTGAATTTTATCCTATTTAGGAATTACCGAAAATGGATAGTTATTAATAACTTCACCAACAGTAGCTACATTGTTCTTAAATATACTTCATATGATTATTATTACTATCAATGCTCAATACACAAAGAAACCAGGATCATCCATGACAACAAAGGGCTAAAATACAGATAAAGAATGCTATATAAATGCAGGGAAAGGGAGGAAAAAACAACAAAATAAAACAAAATTCAAAGATTCAATCAAGTAATTCAAATAATTATAACAGATACAAGAAGGATCATTGTAACAATTGATCTCTATAATGTGGTTGGTTATTGATGAACTTGGCAGCATGTCTATCATCTCTATCTTTATGATGTATTTCATTCTTCCAGATTCTCTTTTGTTGTAACAATGCTTTTCTATCATGAACAGCAACCAAATGTCTTGATTCAGCTGAAATAACAGTACCTTGACCTTCAGTTAATATAACTTCTGGTCTCAAGTTTTGTCTGAAATATCTAACCATGGAACGATGTCCTACCTTGACACCACTTGGTAAATGTAGTTCAACACCATCGTTATAAGAGATATGTTGTGGTAAGTCTTCATCATCTTCATCATCGTCATCTTCGGCACCTTCACCATCTTCTTCAACATCTTCCCATTCTTCTGGGTTTCCTTCACCATCTAATTCTCTATAAGTTTCACTGAAATCATAAAATTCTGAAATCTCTAACTTTTCATTCTCACTTTCATAAGGCAATCTACAATGCTTCTTACTCAACATATGATCCCTGGCAGCCTTCAAGGTTCTACCTTGAAAGTTACAAACTATGCAGACGTTACCAAAACCAATCTTTTCAGAAATGTATTGGAAAAGACCTTCTTTATCAGTAAGATATTTTTGTTCTGGAATGTAAAAACCATGCTTCTTAAACATATGTTCAATATTGGCTTCAAAGTATGGGAATGTCTTGGCACAGAATAAACATGTAGTCTTTGGAATATCAACTTTGTTGGCTAATTTTTCTTGTAACATTTGCTCAACTAGTTGTTCTTCAGTTAATTCGTCAACTTCTTTATTCTCAGTAACTTCAGCTTCAACTGGGGTTTCAATTTGTTCTTCTTCAACAACAGCAACTTCTTGTGGTTGTTCAATTTCTTCTTCAATCTTTTCTTCTTCTACTTCCACTTTTTCTTCCTCTTGTGTTTGTTCTTGTTGTTGTTCTGGCTTGATACCCTTCAACATATTTGATCTAGCCAACTCTAACAATTGTTTCTTCTTTTCCAACAAAGCTTCCTTTTCTCTTCTTCTTTGTTCCTTCTTCGTCACTTGCTTCTCTTTCTTGGCTTTAACACTAGTGGCTTCATCATCAACGTTATCAACAATGGCCAATTTGGATACTTTTTCATTGAATAAACTCTCATCAATGGATGGCAGGTTGGCAACTCTTCTCTTCAAGTTATATCTGTGCCAGTCTGATTTCATATGGGATCTTTGATCCTCTGGGGTTGGAAACTGTAACGAGCAGGTGTTACAAGTATAGACGTTCATCTTTATACTGGAAATTTCTCTTTTTAATGATTGGTAATTAACTGTGGAATAGTTGAGATTCACAAGAAAGATTTTTTAATTTGAGCTTGCAAAAAAATTTTTTTTTTTAGAAATTTGTAAGCGATGAGCAACGATGAGATTGTGATAGTGTGTTATGAGGTATCAATATTGAGGTATCGCATTATAAGTTACTTAATACTAGTGTAACATCATTGATAATGTAGACTTTGTCTTTAAATTGATGCAAATTGGACAACAGGGAGTGATCTTTGTGAAAAGTCTAAATTTTATCACGTGAATCATTAGGGCTCTGTTAGGGCTTTATTTTTGACACATAGACAGCATAAACAAAATTAGCAATCTTAACATGAGTTACTTAACATAGGACTTGTGGAGTATCCAAACGTCATTGGCTGGTATAAACACTAATTACTGTGATTGCTTATACCCCATAATAACGGAAAGTGATGCCCAGTTATTGTCGGTATTACAATAGATGATTGGTGATTGATGTACAATGGGCTCTTGTTTGGTTTAGCAGTATTTCTAGAATTCAAAGAACCGCTGGCCTTCGAGTATTATTAAACCTCAATTGAGTAACAACAGTTGATCTTGGTGGGGTTGTAAATTAAGCTTTTCAGTTGTTGTTGCAAATTCACTCTGGGGAACAATAGAGCAAAATATAGCGCTTTCATCCATAATAACATTGTCTAGCTAACACTACCCAATGGTTATCTACAATAGCTAGAGAAGAACATGTCTGCCCTTACAATCATCCTCTGAAAAGTAACTGGTACATTACATATATAGAACTTGTTTGGCAGCTTATAAATCGACAGTAGTCTTCTTGATTATCTCAACATCAGCCATCAAACAATCAATCAATCAATCATGATTCTCTAGAGTTTTCGCTATGTTGGAGACTATAAGAAGACAAGCACTTAAAGGATCATACAGAATAAACCTTAGCTTGGGAATTGTGGCCCTTCGACGTGATCCACTTGGTATAACCACAACTCTTGCACTCTTGCCATCAATTTCGAGCAAAATCAGGTTCTCCCCAATGTTTGTGTGATGTTTAGAATACTATAAATTGAAACCAATATAACCTTCTTACTCTCAAAACAAGTTAATTCTTTCACAGCAAAACATTCACTAAAGAGAAATTTAGTATGCAATTCATTAATTCAATCTTGATCACAATCCTTGGAATCTCCAACTTGGTCTCTGCTGCCATCCCACAATCTGAAATCGATGCCCTTATTGGACTTCAACACGATTTAGCTGCCAATCAAGCTGCTTATTTTAACCTGATTGCTGAAGGTTACACCGTCCCACCAGCACTCTTGTCGTTGGCTCTAGAGGCCCAAACTTATACAGATAACTCATTCACCACTTTGATCAATTCTGATATCAACTATCCTGCCATCACTTCTTTTGTTAAGGTCTTGCCTTGGTATTCATCAAGATTGGAGACTTATTTTGAACCAGCTCCACAGACTGCTGCTCCATGATCTATCAATGATTTACTGTTTTCTACAATATCATTGAAAAGTGAGTGATAATGATACAAGCTGTAGTTTTTTTCTATTAACTTTTTTGTTTTCTTTGATTCAGTTCTTCTTCTGTCTCTTCTATCCAAAAGCTTTTAATTTTACCTTTTTATTTCTCTTCACTAGGAAAATACAAAACAGCTTTCATTCTTCATGTGTCAATAATCACACCCTGTAAAACTCTCAACCTTGTTATATACTATCTTCATCAACTTCAACAAGTTCATTCTTTGTAAAATCACCTTCCTCCTCGTCTTGTTCTTCACCTTCTTGTGGTTTAATCTCTTCATACCCATATTGAACAGGATCATATTGATATCTTTTATTGTTTCTCATTATTAATTCATTAAATGTGGCTTCTCTCACTGTCAATTCAATTTCATCAACAGGTAGATTGTTATTATTATCACCATCATTAATGATCTTATACTTTTTCAATTGATACTTGGAATCAATCGGATTATAATAAACAATGTCGTTTTCCTTATCAAATCTTAATGACAATTCACCACTGAATTTTTTAGACTTATCAAGAGATACTGTTGAGTTTATTGATTTGATTTCTTGGAATAAATAATCACCATCCAATGAATATTTAACTCTTGTAGTGTTATCAACATTCAAATTTTCACTAATCTCAGAATATAATTTCTCTAATCTTTCAGAATCCTCAGTGGAATACATTGAAATATAATCTTGATTGTTATTCTTCCCTTCCTTGAATATAGCAGTCTTAATATGTGATACTCTATCAGCTTCACCCTTATGGTATTCATTCAATGCCACTCTAATGGAGTTGAAACTTAAATCTAATTTTGAAGTATCTGGTAAGACTTTGTATACTTTCTTCACCTTCAACTTTGGTCTTATTGGATGTCTATATTCTTTATTGATTTTATCAGATGATGATTTCAAGGATCTGAATTGCTTTTGAATTGCATTCAATTGAACATCAACAGGATTATTCTTGTTCAACAAGAGTGAATCGTATTGATCGACATCATCAGATCTTGAACTATGCAAGTTATGTGATGAATCTGATTTGAGGTTTTCCTTGGTTTTTTTGGTGGATGCAATATATTCAGTTCTTCTCAAGAATGAAACATTGGCCAATAGATTCTTGATAACTCTAGCATCTCTTAACAGGACACGATCGTGAGGATGTAATTCGAAATCAGTCTTGACCTTGTCCGCTATTTCTGGAGTTTGCTCATCGTCATCTTGACTGGCCTTTCTGGTCAATGCAGCTAATTCAGCAGCAGATGGCTTGAATTCTCCACTGTCCTCAATCAGGTTGATTTCTATACCCAGATCATTGTTGACTCTTAGCAGATTGTTTATAGCTTGACTGCTTCTGTACAGAGATGATAAGATATCTGGCGAGGTTATGGACTCGTTTTCCGGTGTCTCTGTGTTGAGTAAATTAGGAGGAAGTGGAGGTGGAGGCAGATCGTTCTGGTATCTTATTCTCGCAATGTAATCCTGGTTATTCGACATTGCTGAAGCTGTGTTTGTTGTCCTTGGTTGTTTGTTGTTTTGCCTTCGTTGATTTTGGTTGAATTTTTGAATTTTCGATTTCGTTTTTTTTTTTTTTTGTCACGTGAACTTTTTTTTTGATTTTTGGCGGTTTTGTCTATAGTACAACAAAGAAAGAAATAGCAGAGACACGAAAACACGACCAATTTGGATATTTGATCTGAAGGTTTTCAAAAGGGTGGCTGTTTGAAGGTGAAGTAGGTGGATATTAATGGACTCAAATAAGCCCTTCAAGAACGTCAAGTTCTGCTCGACCTCGATCGATACTGAGCTCAAATCGAAATTGATAGAGAAGGTTAAATCAATGGGAGGAACTCATTCTAGTCATCTTATGTCTGATGTTAAAGTCTTAATTGTGGGCTCAAATAACAGAACAAGTGAGAAGTACAAGTTTTGCACTAGAAACAGATTTGATATCAAATTCATGGAAGTGGATGCCATCTTCAAATTGCACAAGGAATGGATCAATGGTTCAAAATTAACAATCAATTATCTACCAATCTTTCAAGGTTATCATATCTGTCTTTCAAGATTGAACACAGATTCCAAATTTGATGCATCCACTTATGATTCAAATCTTATAAAATCATTTATCATTGAGAATGGAGGTACCATCACAGAAGCATTAACAGCAAAGCATAATCTTCTGATCACAAATGAGAAATCAGGAAAGAGATATGTATCTGCCAAAGACTGGGATATTCCTATAGTACACCCTCGTTGGGTAATAGATTCCATAAAGAGAGGATGTGGTTCAATGCCTATTGATTACTATTTGTTGGATTATTTACCAACATCACAAATCGGAGTAGATTCATGCGTGGTATGGGATGAGATAGATCAATTTAATCATAGACAAAGTAAAAGGACTGATTCAGCAAACAATGTTACAACAAACAATCCTGTTGGTGAAAAGCAACTGAATATCAAAAAGGATACCAAAATCTTGGGATTCAAGAATCAAAACCAATCCATACAGAATCAGCGACAACGTCATGGGAATATAACAACAACTGCTGCTGCCACTACTAATACAACTACAACGACGATGGCGGCGTCAAGAGCATCAAAAAAGAACAAACCACTGTTTGAAGGATATACTTTCAAGATGGATTTCTTTACACCAGCACAACTTCAAGTAATAACAGAAGTAATAAGATCATTAGACGGTAGAATTATTCATTCATTACCAACATCAGACTCTGAATTAGAAAATTTCATAATCATAATACCCTCAGATTATAATATTTATGAGATACCAACAAAATACAATAGATATACCATTGTTAATGAATGGTTTTTGGAAAGATCTTTACATTATCATAAAATCAAATTAGATCTTTGGTCAAAACCCTTCTTTACTGAAATTGATAATTTAAATTTCATGAATGATAATTATGATATGACAATTGCCATAACGGGGTTTGTTGATGTCGAATTAATGCATGTCAATAAGCTGATTTCATTATTGACAAAGGCATCAAATGGAAAGATCAAGTTCAACGAGAATTTGTTGAATGCGGATGTCCTAATCATAAACATTGATGCCATCGCTACTCATAATAGTTCCAGTAAAGTGATGTCAATGATAAATAATGATAGATTCAAGTCATTGTTTAACCATGGAAATAGTGACGGTGGTGAAGATGATGACGATGATGGGTCCGCTACTGTCACAGAATATCATTCTTTAACAAAGATCTCAATGAGAAAGAAGCTGAAGTATTGTAAGAGCAAAAACATCCCAATATTATCAATAGCATATTTGTTCAGTTTGTTTTGGAACGCAATGGGACATCCTGCAGTGTTGAATAATGTCGATTGGTGTATTTATTGTCCAATGATGTCACATCTGAAGGAAAACCTGAAGAGTTTGGTAGATAATTCACCTCTTGAGAGTGGAGAAGCTGACACACATCATCTTCCACAACAACAAAAGCAACCTCAACAACCATTACAACCATTACAACAACAAGACAAGAGAAGAATACTATCAAATAATGTTAAGATCCCTTCAGTTGGTGGTCAGATCTCCAAAGTTAGTAATACTACAATCACAGCAGCAACAACCATATCAAAAACCTCAAAGAATAATATTCCAAAGACGAACAATTTGAAGAGAGGCCCTGAAGCTATCACCAGTAATGATAACCTTAACGATGACAGCATAGTTCAACATCAGGATAGTGGTGAAGATAGTTTGAAATCGTTACCATCACCAATACGAAACAAACGGTCAAATTGGGGTCGTATCATTGGCAGAGCTTCCAAAATCGATACAATTGATAAACTACGGAATAAGAATAACAATGAAAACCACGATGATCACATAGGAGTTGGCGGAGGTGGTGGTGTTAATGACAATTACGATGATCATGATGAACTTTGCTTTTCTAATGAGGATGCAGATAAATCAACACAGATCGAGTATGGTGTCAATTCCAACTCGAATGATAATGATCACCATGATAATCAGAACCCATTCCAGGTTGGTAAGAGCAATATGCATGATAAGGGGAGAGGTAATAAGAGAGTGACGAGACATGGATATAATGAATTGAAGAATCTTGATTATACTTAGTTAGTATATAGCAATATCTGCATGGAACCTTCCAAAGTTTGTGTATTGGTTGTGATGCAAAACATTGACTTAATGACACAACCTTTGAACTGTAAGATCATGAACTACCATATCCTATACTAAGCAAGATAAATCTACTAAATGCTTAAATGTAAAAATGTTGAGATGTTTCTAAATTACGTAATCGGATCTGAAAATATAAAAAAACTCGACGACCCATTCAGTACGTTTTGGATTTGTTGTAATAAGTGTATGATCCATTCGATTGCAAATAGTACAACATTTAATATTGGTATTGATTTACGGATGAGCTAGGTTTGTATTAGCTTGATACTGTTTTAGTTTATTTCTCTTGCGATGATTAATATGTCTTCAATGTCAATGGGAGTTCCTTGTTTGGGTGCCATCTATTTATTATATCTAAACTTCTCTCCCAACGTGTGCGGAGTGTGCAATTTTGCGTTCTGAGATCTATTAGATGTGAATCTGATTTCAGTTTGACATGAAAAGTTTATTGAAAGATATACATAATATTGATACTGATCAATGGGTGGCGTCTTGAATCAAGTGATGATAGATGTCCCAATTGACGAAAACCTACTGTCATAAGAAATGTTCAAAAGATTATTGTTTGAGAGAAAGCTTTGAGATGAAAGGTAAAAGATCGATATAATGATTACTAGTTCTGGCAATTTTAATAATCTCAAGTTTAACCATCATCAATATCAGTATTGTCGTTCATTGTTGAGAGGGACAATATTCAGCTTTGGATAATTGGACGTTATTGCAATGGAGACAATTACATTAGATGATGAATACTCTTTTAGTTGATTGAATTTACGAATCATACATGATATGTTATATGATACACTTTGTAAGATAGTACGCTTGAATCATCATGATTATAGAAAGATCAGCTACTGATTACACAAAACAACTAATTCTACTTTTGAGCATCTAAAGATTCCAATCTCACTTCAATATTTGTTTCCTTTTCATCATCGACAATATTTGATTTTTCGTTCCCAATATTACTGTGCTCATCACTGTTCTCAATATCAGTAGTACCAGCTAATTTGTGAGTAGTAATACCAGATTCTTCATGGATGATCTTTCCTCTTTCCAAAAGTGTATGATTTGTTCTGAAAAATCCCGTCTCCAATTTCAAACTTTCAATATATGCACCTAATCCAGTAACGAGAATGGCAAAGATTGATAGAATGGCACACGTGATATTTCCCTTCTTCACATATGGTTGATCTTGCGTTGGGAATGCAAAGATTGGCACAAAGGCACTGAATGCGTAATTCATTGCATTCATCACAGCACCAATGAATGCTCTCTTGCTAGGTTCACCCAAGGTGGCTTCATTCTGCCATGTCCAAAACAACCCACCATCAGCGTATAATCCAATCATGTAATAGGTGACCCATCTGTGTGCTTTGTTTTTAGGATGGACTGGAGTGAATGCTAACACAAATGATAGTATTGACATGATAAGACTGTTGAAGATTTGAATGATCCATCTATTACCTTTAAAGATCCCATCTGATAATACTGAATAAATGATTGTAGCTAGTATTCTGATGGCATACATTGGAGCAGTGTAATCGTTAATATCAGCAACTGAAAAGACAGTCTTCTTAGGTTTTGTAGTATTGTATGATTTAAACCAATAATTCAATGAATTGCCAGGATATCCTGCTAATCCAACAAGGATAAACAATATTGAAAAAAAATAAACATGCCATGATGAAAGCCAATTGATGATATCTCTCTTTATAAAGCTTGGCTTTGTCAAAGTTTCCACTGGTTGTCTTCTCTTAGCGATTTCTAATTCTTTGGCACTGAATATCCAATTTGGCTTTTGAGTTCTTGGAACATCAGGGAATAGAAAGAATACAGCAATAGCTAATGGTAATGAAATGATACCATCAATGATGAACAACCATCTCCAACCCGATCTCCCACTGACGCCATTCAATCCATTATAAGCAGCCGTTTGTAAGAAACTTGAGATCAAGGGACCAGTTGAAGTGTTGAATTGAATGATTGACATTCTCTTAGATAATTCTTCCTTCGTATACCAAGAACTAGTGATATACATAACAGCAGGGAAATGACCAGCTTCAAACAATCCAAGAAATAATCTGATGGCGTACATTGATTTAGGACCATTAAACTTAGACGAGCAGAACGTCAACACAGACCATGCCACTTCAATAAATGCCATATAATAATGAGGAGATTTCAAATTTGAAAGGAATAAATTCGATGGGATTTGTCCAATGGCATACCCGATTGACCAACACGCAGCAGCATAGTTCAATTCATTTCCATATAGGTTCAATTCCTCCTTCATTCCACTGGTGAATGCATTATTGATATTAGCTTGATCCAAATAACGTAGAAAGACCCCAGATCCTCCAATAAACATGACTAGAAGGTCTAATTTAAACATGAACCAACGCTCCTCTGGTGGTTTATCCCACGAATCCCAGAATTTGGAGAGGAATTTCCAGCCTTTTGATGGGACGTATTGTTGTTGTTGCTTTTCAGTGTGGATGATGTTGGTGTTGGTAGAGGTTTTTGATTCATGATGATGAATGGTACCAGTGCCATCTTCTTCAAGACTGGAGTTTGAGATATTTGACATGGTTATTGATTTTGGTGATGGATTGAAAACATCTTTATGAATGGAAACTGGGAAGGAACAGCAGTATATTTATACACCTTCATTATAGTTGAATATATTCAGGCAGTTTAATAATTAGTTAAAGACTTCTTTTAAGGTTTAACCGTGATGACAACCATGTAGTATTCATGATTGAAACCACAGTAAATTATTCTCACCAGTATAAGTTATTCAGAAGCACTAGGCCATAGCTAAGGTGTTAAGTTGATGCTATCTTCCAATAGTAATTAAGCAAACAGCTGCCATTTCAGGACATCGCAAATCTCCATCATATCTCCACAAATTGAACCACCATTTAATAGAAAGCATTGTGGATGTCCATCATATCACCAAATTAAAGCAACAGATCCACAGTTCATGTCACAATCTTTAACAAATTCGAACATGACTAAACCCTTTTCATTAAGTTACCAATTACCAGATTATTACTCATTATCAATCTAGAATGACTCAGCTCTTCTCCAACTCATCCTGGATCCACACCTGTCAACTCCTTCATCATCATCATCACCATCACCATCAAGTATTGCCAAAACATCCAAACACCAACTTAAACCACGTGAGAGTTTTTTTTTTTTTTTTTTAGTCAATTTAATTTTTCTTTTCAACGAAGAGACAAGTTGAACTGTTTGAACAAATTGAACCAAAATAACCAAAGACAAGATGCTACGTACAACCACCTTGGCCAGAATACTAAGACCCTCTCTTCAATCCACAACCAGAAGATACCTTTCACAATCCATCATCACACAAACCACATCAACTACAAAGATCACAACAGAAACAACAACAGTCATAGATGAACTATTACCAACTCAACAAGATGTCGCTGATCCATATGATGAAGTCAACAATGCTAGATTGATGAAGGAATTCCAAGAATGGGCAGCCCAAAAACCATTATTGACATCCTCATGTCCAGCAGGAACAGTATTGAACTTGAAGGTTAAGAAATCTGGTGCTGAACCAGTGGCATTGGAAGATTCTGAATATCCAGAATGGCTTTGGAGATTGTTGGATGAAGAATATCAAACCAAGTATTTGGAAGCCAACCCTGAATTAAAGATTAAGAAGTTATTAAGACAAAAGAATAGAGATGATATAAAGCGTAAAAACTTTTTGAATAAGAAGTGATTTATGTCTTTATAAATATTCGTCATACTGAAAGAACTTAGATTTCATCATAAAATAATTGATAAAAAAAGGAAGAAGATAGTGTTTTGATTCAATATGTATATAGACAAACCATCCATTGAACAAAAGCATGACCCTTTCACTCCCGCTCCCATGTAAATAGTCCTTTTCCTATCCATCATTCTCATAATTCTGATCTGAAAATTCAAAACGTTACCCGTCAAATCCAAATTTCTCAAAAAAAAAAGTTGTTTACATTTTTGAACTTTCTTTCATTAAGATCAATTCTATAAAATTGATCAAGAAAAGAGAAAATGGGTGGGTTTTCTAGTGCTGATTCCATTGCCAATCATCCCTTCTTCAAGAGACAGGATATCACTTTTCCCTTTGCGAATCAGAAGAAGAAGCGAACAGAAGCATCATCATCATCATCATCAGATTTGCCAAAATCACATATAAATGATTCAAAATCTGTTATTAGAGGAAATAAAGAGTTATTCTTTGCCATTGGATCTACAATCAGATATATGGACTTATCATCATCTTCATCATCATCATCATCTGTCAAATCACAATCGTCTTACAAGTTATTAGACCTGCCTGAAGTAGAGTTTGAAATAAAGGCAATCCAATTGAATCAATCAGGAACTCTTTTGGCAATTTATGATGATTCAAACATTGTCGTGGTGTCAATACCTACATATTCACAAATCAATACTACTAGTACTAATAATATCATACAGACAAAGAATTTCAAGATTGGTGGGAATGAATCATTATATAACAATGTTACAAATCCAATCATTCAAATCATATGGAATCAAGTATCAAGATTAGATTCAAATATATTAGTATTGTCCAAGGATAAATTCATAAGAACTTTTGATTTAACAAGATCAATCAATCATCCAGATGCTTCATATGATTTATCATACAATTCAAACCAAAACAATCATAACTTGCATAACAACATTCATCATCATAATCAGACTGAACATCAATCATCAGCAAAGATCGGACTGATCAATAACATCATTGATACTCCAATCTCCATGACGTTTGGTCCTTCGGATTCATTAGCTGGGTTATTAACACTATATGTCTTGAATGAAGATGGGGATGTGTTTGTTATATATCCATTCACACCAAGAAAGATTGTTGTGTTGAAGGATATCATTGAACAACTGATGAATGAAAGTGTCATCATTGCTAATTCATTCGATAACCAACAACGAGAAGCTGATGATGAAGAAAACAACAAGGTTGGAATCATGAAGAATGAAGAATTGTTGAAATTGTCAATTGAACAATTGAAATTCGTTAGTGATCTATGGAAACAAATCCCATTAGCTGCAAATGAAGTAAGAAGATATCAAGATCAAGAACAAGTCTATTATATCTTGGACATCACAACAAACCATGATGACTATTACATACAGGGTCCATTAAACATGGAGCCATTACCTGATCAAATCATTCAATATGAAACATTGGCTAATCAAATATCAATAACAAATTCATCAACAATCTTCAAGAATCAACAATTATCATCACAGCAAGCACTACAACAGTTGAGTTTAATGATCACAACGTATACCAATGGCTCATTTGTGATCATGACGTTACCAGATGATACTGATTTGGTCATGAAGTTTAATAACAATGATGATGCCAATCAATTACAATTGGATATCTATAAGGATAGTCAATTAAATGATGAAGAGGAAGGAGACGATGATGAACAATTAGGTCCTACTTTGAACGTTATTCAATATCACGAACTATCATCAACAAATACAACTACAGTGGGAAAGAAATCTGCATTCAACTCATTATCATCATCAACATTTGGTGGATTTAATAGTCTCAACACCAACACCAACACCAACATCTCAAACAATATCAACAATAATGAAGTAAAGACAACATATTTCAAAGAATCAATCATTCCATATTGTTTCTATATTGAGTCATCAAACTCTATTTATCGTATTGAATACAAGACATGGGGGTCTTTATTGAATTCTTCGATTTTTCAAAATGATCCTGAAATCTTTTTGAATTATTTGAATGACAATGATGATGAATTGAATACAAAAGTCACTAAATTATACACATTTCAACCATCTGAACAATTTGAGACATTACAGGAGTTCAAGAGAAAGGGTAAAAGTGGATCTTATTTCATCGTTGTTGTTACTGATAAGAATACCAAAGTTTTCAAGCATAAGTATGAAGAAGATGGAGAAAACAAGGAAAGTGATGAAAAGTTCTTTGAAGAAGAGGAAGAAGATAAAGAAGATTATGAGTATGAGACTTTATTATCAACACCATATGAAGAAATTGAGTCAATTTTAGAATCAATAAGATTGATCAATTTAACACCAACAAATTCAATAATAACGAATAATCTAAACAGACCAATAATTACAAATGATTTCAATGAAAAGGATAAGAACTTATCATTAATGACTGAGATTTCCAAAAATACATCCAAATATATCATTCAATTTCATAAATTTGCATTGAATTTAAATCATAGAATCTCATTACAACAAAAAGAGTTACAAAGACAATTATCAGAGACATATAATTTATTAACAAAAGTTGATAAATTATCAAATTCTTCTACAACTGATAACTTACAAACGTTGACTAATTGTATTAATAGACAAGTATCAATTGATTCAAGATTATCAGAATTTTCCAAGAAGTTGATTATCAAATTAGATAATTATTCATTACCATTAAGTCATAAAGAAAAATCATGGTTTCAAGAAATTAGAAAATTAACACAATTTTTCAATTCATCAATGAAACAAAATGAGAATCTAAGACAACAATTGAAATACATCAAGAAACAAATCCTTGTTAATTCCAACAGTGCCAATGTCAATGTTAATGCTAATGCTAAAGACGAAGAGGATGAAGATTGGGAAGAGTTGAATAAGATGTTGCAAAGAGGGAAGGAATTCATGGAAAAGACCTCAAAGGATGTTGAAAGAGAATTAAACAGTGTTGATGAACAATTAAAAAATGTTCATATTTAGTGTTCAAGATCTCAAGTTGGAAATCATATAGTTTTGTCCCTTTTTTACCTTGTTGGCGGATTTGAATCTTCGAAAACACAGATCACATCCATCGTATAATAAATAGTATAATAATGAAGACTACATCAATGGTTTGTGACCTTTTAATTATAAGTATCTTTTTATTCGTAACAATCTGAATGGTTTGTCTATTCAACATTCAAATCTCTCATATTCATTATTATTTAATTCAAAGC
This sequence comes from Ruyongia ponderosae, assembly GCA_030582235.1. Taxonomy (NCBI): domain Eukaryota; kingdom Fungi; phylum Ascomycota; class Saccharomycetes; order Phaffomycetales; family Wickerhamomycetaceae; genus Ruyongia; species Ruyongia ponderosae. Next base: position 22,065 of record JAKTWV010000073.1, on the reverse strand, counting down.
TCAATATTTACAGCAATTTATTCCTGCTCCTCGAATTTAAAATTAGATCAACTAATTTCAACACTTTCTAGAAATCAGTAACACGACCATTGAATGAATAATCACCATGTCTCAATGGATCTTGCTTTGGGCCACCAACTTCACCAGTCTTTGGATTAACATCACCTTCGAATTCTGGAATGGTTTTGAAATATTCTGGTGAAAAACTACCAATATCATTCTTCAAGAATGGAGTCTTTAAAGATTCTCTATTTTGTAAACCTTGTGCCTCTTCGATTTCTAATGATTCATTGTATTCTTCGATGGCAGCTTGTGAGTTGGCTAATTGTTGTAATTTTTCAAATTCTTCTTGTTCTTCCTTTGGCAATTTTGGTGGAGATGGTGTGAAATCCATAGGACCATTTGGAGCACCTAAGGCATAGCCACGAGAGAAACGCAGTGGTGTTCTGGTAGATACTCTGAAAATGTAAGGTCTGTTAACAATACTTAGTCTCAACATCTTGGTCAATGTCTAAAGTAAACAAAAGTGCTGGAGAGTATTCATTATTATGTCTTCACTATTGGATCTCAAAATGACACCCCCAAAATTAAAAAAAAAAAACATTGTTGTTACCCGGCTAAAATATTGAATATGTGATTTATAAAATTTATAAATATTGTAAGCTGTTATACACTAATTACTCCTCTTCGACTTCTCCTATACTCTTTAAGTACTTTTCCATCGCATAACAATCATTGGTATCTTGATCATAATCTCCCTCATGAAACTCCTTCCAACTATCATTGGACATAACATGACTTTGCTCAAAGTCAATCAAAGAAACATAACCTCCCATAGGATCTAATATAGCGTTTCTAAAGTAACAATCGTTATGTGAGATACCAGCATAATTATTGAGCTTATTGATCTCTTTCTTAATGAGACCTAGACTCTTGAAGTCATGAGGACAACTTTTTCCTTCAATCTTTTCCATAATCAAGAATGTTCCAATAATGAAGTCACCTTCTGATTCATCATCAAATCTGGTACTGAATACTGATGGACGTTCCACTACTTGCTCTGATCCATACGTTGATGATGCATTTTTATAATAGCTTTTGATTAGCAGTGCACCACTGCAGTACAGCTTTGGAGCATGTACAACAAAATCGTCCATATCTTCTTGCTTGATCAATGGTGGCAATAACTTAGAGTTATAAGCTTCAATTGTCATCAGTGATTTTCTCTCTTGTTCCATACGTTCTTCGCATATATAGGTATCTGGTGAATACACATCAACATTATGATGATCATAGTTAAAAGGATTAAAAACTTTTAACATCACATAATCAGGTGAGGTTTCAAGCTTCTTTTAGCACCTCTGATAATACAACCCGGTAGTAGTGTTTTTCCCATCTACCCAAAACATACGCTCCAATATGTTTTGTGGCTGCTTTGGTAGCTTGGCTAGCGCTGGTGTTAATGTTATTTCTCTTATTGGTGTCATGAGCTGGATCACTCATAATCTTAAATGTGTAAATCGGAACTGATAGGAATAGCAGTGGCCACACCAAGTAAAATTGATCATCTTCATGGAGGAGATCAGCATTTTCCTTATAATAATTATAACGACCTTGTAGGTCGTTAGTAACTAAATGCTCAAAATGTTCTAAATCAAATGACTTGCAAAACTCGACCAAGTTAATTGCTGTTTCATTTACTTCTCTAAAGTTAAAGTTGCCACCGTTTTTGAACTCCCCAAATACACGCATAGCATCATGCATGGATGACTTGATCTCATCGCTAGACAACATTAATGTTAATACAGAATAGAGGGTTATAGGGAGATGTTTTCAATTTGAAATTCAATTTCAGAAAATCAAAATTATACATCCCAACACCAAAATAAAGAAAATGTGCCCATACCGATGATGATTGTTTAGAATCATTTACAAGAGATCAATTTGAAGAAATATCACAAATCAGCACTTAAAAAGAGAATGATTCTTTCAATGATATCATCCTTGTTAATGGTGGTGGATTTCATATTCCAAATGCTCAAAAAATAATCCAGAGCTTATTCAGTGATCCAGATGATTATACTTCACATACTGTGCCGTCATTATTGGTATAAATAGAGATATTGCCAAAGAGATCATACAAGATTCCTTGACTCCAATATCAATATTAGTTGAACCTTCTCATAATGATAACATCATTCCTATCTTTATTGGATCCATTGGATCTGGTTCAGGGATGGCTAAACAATCATCAACCAACACAAAGAAAGATCAGGACACTATTTTGATTGTAATCTATCAAAGACAATAAAAGGACAACATCAACGGAATTAATAAAGAGAAGGAATATAAAGAACTAGGAATGTATGCAATTACTGATATCTTATTTGGTCCTAAAGGTTCTGCAAGAATTGAAGTTCAGATCACATTTGAAAACCATGAATTGATCAATGCGTATCAAAATAAGTCAGTCGTATAATATTTGGATATCATATATAGAACACCAAATGAATTAACAAAGGAGGAAATCGTTAACATGCCTGAATATTTCCGAATTATACACCCAAGTACAACCAAAAGATTAGTCCCACAAACAATCGGTATCAGAACAATTGGTGGTGTTACTACTCGAATGATAGATATTAAAGATGATAAATTCTTCAAGGATGTTTGTCCTCCATCTTCATCAAACAGTCTTCCAATGATCATTCACTACAACTTTTGATGATTAATCATCAATAATCCCTCAAATATATCAAGGTGATAGCTTAATGGCTGATGATTAAAACATATTGATAGGTGTTGGAGGCTCCAAGGCAATGATACAAGTGTGACACGGATTACCCAATCAGGACTCGACGATCCTGAAGTTACATGGCTAAATCCAACCTAACCTTTTACAATATACATTAGAACAACGGTTATTACGACAACAATACTGCTGTAAGCTCTCACAATCTAATACTAGGCCAATTCGAATTAAAAAAACATCACAGCAGCTCAAAAATGTGGCCGAGTGATTGCGGTTATAATCACATATGACGATGGTGATGATGGAAATGCTTCATTGTTAGTTTTACCTGCAATGGAAAGGTTTGCTTATAATTCTGTGACTTATTCCCTTTCACAAGATGATATTGATAATAGGATTAAACATGTTAAAGATATACAGGCATTGTGAGAGGTTGTTTGGCTTCAGAATGAAAAACATCTGTTTGGTCTTGAGTCATTACAGGGTCTCTGGTTCTCTTGAGTGTATAATAAATGTTCCTCGCGTTACCATATTAGAGCCAATCTCTTGTTTTTGATGTTGGATCAATAAAAATCAATCAATCAATCAATTTATTCTCTCTTTGGATTTGCTGTTACATGTGTTCATTCACCAATTAAAATATCTGAATATCTGCCCAGAGCAAAACACAAATGAGCGCAAATACGATGACAACAGTACCATTAAAAGTTAGTTCAATTACCGTATTATCCACAAACTTGCATGCCATACACTTTAAAAAGGCTATCAAGCTGAGAATTTATTGATGCATTTCTTTCTTGTTCATACCTAGTGCAATTGTCAAGCTCACCTTTCAATTTGTTTATTTTCTCTATAATTGGTGCTGCTTGAGATGAAGCTTGAGATGAATATGAGTACTCTAGATAGATATATATTGCAAGGGGAATGATTAGAACCGTAATAACTGATAAGACCTCATAAACTCTTTCCTTATTATACCAGTGCTTAGTCTGTTTTATGAATAAATAGTGGGAAAATACCGCTAAGGTAGCCAAAATTAAAAGAAAATGGCCAACCATTTTACACAAACATATATACGCGGAATGTTTAGGTAGTCTGTGTAAACAAAGAGGGAATGAAAGTCAAATGAACTTGTTGGGATTGATGAATATGTGACATTCATGATCACTGGTATAGTTACTTTACTGAGATTACTTGACTGAGATTCTTTGATATTCCCAGAGCTATTGATCATTGCTCATGACTGTTTTCAAGTTATTCTTTGATATAAAAGGATGGTATAAATCTCAATCAATCTTCTCATTTTAAATTCTCTTTGGAGCCCATATTTATTTCTCAGTTTAGTGTAGCTACCTATAATTCGGAAATAAAAACTTAAATCCTAATAATTCCGAGATTTTGACACTTATGATCATTCTGGTAGCATTATTGTCATACAAGTCGAGCACTCCATATGTTCGGCGTTATATCATCTACATGTCAATAAGTTTTATGCTGGTGATTATCACTATGGGATTTGACAATAGCTCAGTTTATTTATTTTAGTTTTAGGTTCATGATTACAATATAAGACAATTTAATCAGTCGATTATTGATTTTCTGGTTTTGAATGGAAGTCTATTGGCTCACTGTGAATATCAAAATTTAAAATTTTTTGTAATGAATATCAAGCAATGCGTTGATTACTAAGATGTATATCAACACTGTCAATCTATATTGCTTGATTTACTGCTTGATTAACTTCATGCCCCCTCTGGTAGAAGTAAATATTGTAACCAAATAGTCCAAGGATTAATAAAGAAAGAACGCCAAAGAAGAGCCCTTCAACAATCATTTTACCGAAAATCTTGTCTTCTAATATTTTCAAGTTCTTAATCTGAGAGATTGATAAACCATAATTCCTTTGTTTATGAATATCAGAAAGTTTATCATAAATATCTCTAGTTATTGCCTTTACAACTGATGAAATCTGCTCCTTAGCTTGAGCATCAAATGAACATCTTAAATTCAATGCCGTTAAATAGGATATCCAAATGGGGATAACTATAAAAAAAGCTGTAACATTCTCATCCCAATTTTGCCAGATATGACGAGTTTCCTTTATAAGCAATGCAAGTGAAAGTAGCGTTAGTGTAAAGAAGAGACAAATGCAAAGCCATCTTATGCAAAGATAAAAGACTGGTACTTCTATGTAGTCTGTCTTGATGAAAAGAGAATGGAAATCAAATGAACTAGTTGGCTCTGAAATATATTTAGCGTCCATCATCACTGTTAAGAGGTTATTAAAAGTTTTTGATATATACTAAAGTTATTGCAACATATGTCCGTCTTGATCAAAGTTGTTTTCACTGTAATATTAAATTTTGACTTCTCACAATTAGCTGTCAGATATGATCAATATTCTCAATAATTGCAGTTTCTGTTTACAATTGTGCAAATATCTTTCCTATATGATTGTGGAGGTTTGTATTGTGAGGACCCCAATTAATTATTCTATTGGATTTGAGAGTATTGAGTGGTCCTCCATTTGTCTATAAGTTCAGTTATAATCAGCCCTATTACTATGGTAACTCGGAAAGTAAAAACAAATTAAATCCTAATTCCGAAAAGCTCACAATTTCTCGCAACGTTTTTATCTTCAAATAGTTATATCTTTACGTATACACTACTTTGTATAATAATTTGTTCAGTTTATTGAACATGTGATTAGTAGATGCTAATCAATGTTCTTAGTTCGTAATTTGACTATATAAAAGCAATCTAGCAGGCAATTAATATACAGTGAGAAAATTCAATTAGATGCTGATTCATCTAAATCCAGGGCAATGAAAACAGTGTTCAGTGATTCCTTTGATGTTCTAAATTATGTGCATCTAGTATTGATGCAAGAGTACACATAATAGAGAAAAAACTAATTGTAAAGAACAAAATCATAACCAAAAACTCAGCATCAACATTACTTTTAATGTTTTTCTTCATCATTTCCAATTTATCAATCTGTGGGCATAATAATGCATATTTGTTTTGGTCATAATAAAACCATAAGTCTCGATGGATGGTTAATGAAGGCAACGTTTTTAGAATTGGGTCAAGTTGTAGACTAGCTTGGGATGAATATGACTTCATAAAATTTTGAAATGTTACAATGGGGATTACTATAGCGATCATAAATGACACAACACCATGTAATCCTTTCCTCATCCAGTGTCTAACACTCCACATAAATAGCCCATGTGAAAGCGTCATCAATATTAGCAACAAGAGAAAGCAGATACACCTTATAACAATATAGAACCTTGGCATTGTTGCGTAATCTGTGTGAACAAAGAAAGAATGGAAATCAAATGAACCAGTTGGTATTGAAGTATATGTAGCATTCATGTTCTTTGATTGCAATAGTAGAGTTATTATCTAGTGCAGTCTTCAAGACCGCTGGGATGTTTGCTTTTGATTGGTTCAACCGATTTATTGTTTTTTGTGCTAGCTTCTCAATAATAATAATCAATATTTTGCTCAAAATTACACTATTTTCTGTTGGCACAGAATAGTTTATAAATATTTCTCATATTCTCTTCACATGAGCCTGACACTAGCTACGTCTAATATCAATTACAAGCAGAAAGTTCTCAAATAAATCTTCTTCTTTTTCTCAGATCGGTTAATAACCTTGCATTGGCCGTTTTTGTATACGTATAGTTGGCTACCACTTTGATATGTTCAATATCAGTTCCTCGGAGATAATAATTCGGGGATAAATCTTAGTCCCGAAGACTGATTCTGACTTTCCTGGAGGAGTTTTGATCTTCGCATATTTTGGATCATATCATTTTATGTAGGTGTAACATATGATGCGTATTAGTAGTATTCTATCCAATTCCCAGTAGTCATAGATTACGATTTTTGAATTTGCAACTTTTATTTGAGTTGCAACAGGTAAGATCAAATAAAATATGGAAGCAATTAAGTAAAAATGAAAAATATACAAACTAAAATACTTTGAATTTGATAATAACAGTGCACGACACCAGTCTTTATATCATCACAAATGACAAATAATTAATAAATCTCTTAAATTAGCAATAATAAGAATAAAAATATGGTATTCTGATTCCTATGAAATTCATAATTTACCCGCCCTTAATGTTACAATTACGTAATTAATTACATAATTTTGGATTATGTCAGCGGCAAAGAAAAAAAAAAAAATTTTAGAAAAGTGATGAGCTTCAAAAAAATAAGATACTATTTCATACAAGTTTTACCAACAATCCAAGAAAGAAAAGCAGCCATGGATAAGATCTTACCTAAAGTTGTTGCTACCGTCAGAGCATCATCTGGTTTAACTGCCAATGATATTTCTTTCCACAACAGCATCGACTCGGGCGTGGCCGCTGAGAGTTCTGCTGAATCAAAGAGAATACTGAAACTCATCAACAAACTGGCATCTTCTTTACAAGATCAATCCATTCCTGAATTCAGCGAGGAAACCTTCAAGGATTACTGGAAAACAGTCAGCAACACGATGGACACCTTCTTAGAGGCTTCAGACTTGGCCTTTGACAATGTCAAGAGAGGTGTCAATAGCAACAACCATAATGACAACATCAATAATGATAAAAGTAATAACAATAATAACAAGATCACATACCTTGATGATACTACTTCCAATTCAAATCCTAATTCTGCGTCAAATTCTAAAAGATTAGAAAAGCCTCAATTACAATTCACAACACCCATTGATAACACTGAATCTCATCCATTCAAACCATTGTTAACAACAAAGCCAAATTGCATAATATCATTACAAGACTCTTTGAAATTGATTGATGATAATGAAGATCCAATCCATTATAACCATCCTTATGAAACTGAAATATTGAATCAAGAGTATAATGAATCCATCTTGACAAAGACTGATCCAATCATTCCATTTCAAGATTGGGAAAATACAGAGGCAATTTGGGTCAATACACCAGAATTATTAAATGATATGATTGAAAGCTTAGCTAAACATGATGTCATCTCTGTGGATTTAGAGCACCACGATTATAGAACATATTATGGTCTTGTATGTTTGATGCAAATATCGACAAGAGAACAAGATTGGATTGTGGATACTTTAGCATTACGTCAAGATTTACAACCATTGAATAAGATTTTCACAAACCCTCAAATAACCAAGGTCTTCCACGGTGCCTTTATGGATATCATTTGGTTGCAACGTGACTTGGGTCTTTACATCGTTAGTTTGTTTGATACTTATCATGCTTCAAGATCTTTAGGTTTCCCAAAGCATAGTTTAGCTTACCTTTTAGAGAAATTCGCACATTTTAAAACATCAAAGAAATATCAATTAGCGGATTGGAGAATAAGACCTTTAACTAATGCAATGATGGCATATGCTAGATCAGATACTCATTTCCTTATTTATATCTTTGATAATTTGAAAAATCTTTTGATTGAATCAAATAAATTAACAAATGTTTTATTTGAATCAAGAAATGTTGCAAGAAGAAGATTTGAATATAATTCATTCAAACCAATTTCAAAATCAAACCTCTCTAATAACTTTGTCGTCACACCAACGGAAAAGATTGAACCATGGAAGAATCTAATGTATCAATACAATATCCCATTCAATAAATTGAAATTAATCAAGGCTTTATACCAATATAGAGATTCACATGCAAGATTATTAGATGAATCATCTAGATACATAATGCCAAACCAATTGCTTATCACATTAGCTTCATTGACACCTAAAAACTCATCTGATGTCCTTTCATGTTCATCAAACAACAGTACGGATTTCATACGTAAGAACTGTAAAGAAATTGCTGATTTGATTTCTGAAACTATAAAGGATGATGAACTAGAAGATTTGGAAATGTTGAATTCAATTTCAAATGATTATTATAATAACAGTAATAATAATGGTGGCTCAAGTGATGAAAAGATCACTTTGGAAAAGATTGAATTACAAGAAAAACTTTTCAATAAACTTCAAGAATTTTGGAAATTATCTGAATTTACAAGTTCATTCAATGATAAATCCTCTTTATTCTCAGATGATGTTGTCTTAGAAACTAATAGTATCAAGGTTACAACGTTGAATAAATCAAAGGGCGAATTTGAAATCATCACACCTGATTTACAAGAAAGACAAAGAGAGATTGAAGATTTATTAAATATCACTATTGCTTCCTCTTCTATCACCACTAATGTCGTTGATGATGAAGCTGAGTTATCTACAGAAGATGTTGACATGGAACAAGAAACCAAAAAGGAAGAAGAAGAAGAAGAAGTCAAGATTGTTGAAGAAGAAGAACCAGTGAATATGTTTGCCAATCATGATGACATTATAACATTGAAGCAAAAGAAGAGACAACCAACAAATCAATCAAAGAAACAATTGCATAAACAACAAGAAGCAACATCAAGAGCTCCAAAGGATTATAAATCTGCTCCAAAGGTTCTTGTCACTGAACCTGTCTTTAATAGAAGAGATAGAAGAAATAACGACAAGGAGAAGAATGATAGAAAGAGAAAATCAAATGAAATGGCTCCAACTACATTCAATCCATTCTTTGCCAAACAAGATGAAGGTCCAAAGGGTGCAAAGAAACCAAAGAGACAGTTAGATTTAGGTAGAAATGTTTCATTCAAGGGTGGAAAGAAGTAGTTCGAATGTTTTGTTTGGTATATTATATAATTTTAGAATACGATCTTTCTTTTGCATTTTCTAGTTATGGGTTTTATAATCAAGTAGCTACACTTTTTTTGAGTATATTTCAGAGTATATTAGGTTTATCAATTATATTATGTTATTATCAAATAGTAGTAACTCTATGTGGGTGTTATATTCATTATTGTAGGATCAAATTCACTTAATCCGTGCACACATTCCCATCCCTTTTGCATCAAGCAAAATTTAGCGGGAAGAAAGAAACAGTCACTTAATTTATCTTTAGATGTATTGTTTCAATTCTCTTAATCTAACGACAGCCTTTTCTAAAGTTTCATCATCTTTACAAATGGCAAAACGTAATAAATTCTCAGCAACATATTCATGTTCCTTAATATAAAATTCTGTTGGTGGAATGGTAACAACACCTAATTCATTGATTAACCAATAAGCATTTCTGAAATCCTTGGCACGATGTTTCAAATCTTCTGGATATTCATAATCAGTTGGGATTTTTACCTTAGAGAAATCAACTAATAAATAGTAGGCACCTTCGGCCTTTGTATATGGTAATCCTAATTCTTCAAAGACTTTAGTAAAGATTTCATACTTCTTGATGTATTCAGCTCTTGTCTTTTCGAAATAGTTGTTTTCAGCAGCAGTTTCTAAAGCGTGTGCAATAGCTTCTTGAAATGGAGCAGGAGTTGAGAAACAAATTCTTGTGTGTGCCAATGAAGCATATTTCAATAATTCTGGATGACCAACAATCCAACCAATTCTCCAACCGGTACATGCAAATGATTTACCACCTGAACCAATGGTTAATGTAATTCTACCAATCTCTGGTGATAATGTAGCAATTCTAGTGAATGAATCACCATAGTAAAGATTTTCATAAACTTCATCAGATACAATCAAGATGTTATGTTTAACAGCCAAATTACCGATCTTCAATAACTCATCCTTAGTAAAGACCTTACCCACTGGGTTTAAAGGAGTATTTATAACAATGAATTTTGTCTTTGGAGTAATGGCAGCTTCTAATTCATTGAAGTCAATTTTCCAATCCTCACCAGTAATAACTCTTTCAGACATATCAGTTGGTGGATGTAATGGAACATAAACAACTTTTCCACCTGGGATTTCAATGTTTGAAATGTATTGATCAAAGAAAGGTTCAAAGACAATGACTTCGTCACCTGGTTGTAAGAACCCAGTCATGATGGTTAATAAAGCTTCATTGGCACCAGTGGTGACTAATACTTCATCAGTGGTGACTTCTCTACCATAACGATCTGAATAAGTCTTTGCTAGAGCCTTCAATAAAGTTGGTTTACCCTTAGTATGAGCATATTGGTTGTTACCAGCAGTGTCTAGGGCTTCTTTAACAGCTTGAATGGCAAAATCTGGTGGTGAATAAGAAAAGAAACCTTGACCCAAATTGATGATTTCTCTTGTTGATTTGGCAGCAGCAGCAGCAGCAGTTTCATTGATAATGGACCAGACATCCTTACCAGAGGCATTGAAGTATGGGTTGTGAGAAGGGAACTGTGACATTGTTGATTTGAATCTTGATCTGGTTAATATTGAAGAACTAAATGAAGAATATTCGAAGCTGATCAACCTTTTAAACATTCAACTTTATCAAAAAGTATCAACAAATTCATTAAAAATTCAAAAAACTTTTGGAAATTTCTGAAAAGGACCCAAAACCCGGAAGTGTGGCGCAACCGCAAACGGAGCCCCAGAAAAGCCACAGTTTTATTTGGTGTCTGGATGTTGAAGTTATACAAAGGTTATATTCTTCTTCTTTTCATTCCCAGAGTCCTCTTCTTTGGCTGAGTTGTTGCTGTTGCTGTTGATGGTATAGTTGATGATTGTGGTGTAGCAGTTGTTGTTGATGTTGTTGAGGGGACTTTGACAGTGTTTGGTGCATACGATTTGACATGCGGTTTGGCAATGTAGCTCTCTTCTTCATAAGTACGATTTTTGAATCTGTTGCTATTCATCAATATCTTACCATGATGAATACTGGCAATGCTTGAGAACCCCTTGTATTCTTTGTCGTTGTTATTATTATTACCTGAATTTGGCATCAAGGAATGAGGATTGGAAAGTTTGTAGGTGTCCAAACAGTTCTTTATAGCCTTATTGTAATCATCTTTGAACTCAACTTTCTTCATTTCATAAAATTCTTTGACTGATTCAATATTATCAAACAGTCTTTGTCTATTAGATCCTAATCTTATCAATTCATTTGTTATGAACCGCGATCTTGGGTTATTTGAATTGAATGAACCTTGAGGATCAGAAATCACATACAATAATTCCTTTGCTCTTGTCAATGCAACATAAAAGATTCTTCTCTCTTCATCAACTTCTTCACTTCTTTCTTGTTCATCTGTGATTCTCAATGCGAACATTGAAGGCAAGACATTTTCATTGACTCCAGATATAAAAACAACAGGCCATTCTAAACCTTTGGCTGAATGGATTGTTTGGATTGTAACCATCTCAGTTGTTTTTGGTGAATCTGTGATGTAAAGATCAATAGAAGTAAGAAACTTTTGTAATATAGTTTCTTCTTGAATATGCTTTGTTTGTTGTTGAGGTGCATTTTCAATGACATCGATAATTTGTAAACTATCGTCATTCTCTTCAGGATAAGCGTCTTCTCCCTTCTCATGATCATCAGGTATTTCTAGAGATTTGATAAATGAATCATATTCAACTTCATCAAATGAACTTATCTGTTCTTTTAAAGTATCAACATTCTCAGTGTTTTCAATCTTAGTATTCTCTAAAATGAATGATACCAATCTATTACAATCTTCATTCTTCTTTATACTTTTCATCATTTCAAATCCAGTTTTCAAATATTTGATAAAATCTTTACATGCTTCCAATTTCCCACCACCAAATTCCATAATAACAGTCTCTAATACATGCTGTGAAAACTGTCCTCTTCTAGATCTCTTATCCATTAATCTCTCATGTAATTTCGATAATGCCTTTGGTCCAACACCATTGATGAATGACATGGCTCTTAATAAGGCTAAATGATCTTGGTTGGCAAATACTTTCAAATGATCAATGATTCTTAAGATTTCCTTCTTTTGATAAAAGGAATTACCAATAATCTTATATGGGATTCTATTCTTGATCATTAGTGACTCTAGTTTCTTGAAATTTGTTGTTGTTCTTGATAATATAGCAAAATCTGAATATTTATAAAGATTACCAGGTAGTGACATTAATGATTTGATTTCTGTAATGATTGATGAATCCGAATCACTTAGAATCACAGGAAAGGAAGATGATTTGAATTGCGATTTCAAATCTTTGGGTATTCTATCACCATTTGTTTGTTGTTTCATTAATGCTTCGCTAAAGTTCAAGATGTTTGAAGTCGATCTATAATTCTCATCTAATCTAGTCTTGGTGAAATGATGTAATTCTTCAATAGGTATTGTTGATGAATCTCTGAATTTATAAATACTTTGATCAACATCACCAACAATTGTTAATTGTTTACCTCTCTTAGTTAATTTCTTTATGATATAAAATTGTAATTGATTTGTATCTTGAAACTCATCGATTAATGCATGTTGGATATCCAAGATTTGATAATCTATAGAATTCAATAATCTATATGTATAAATCAATAAATCATCATAAGTCAATAAGTTTTTTTGATATGACTGTTGTAATCTTGAATTGAATTCTGCAAGTAAGAATTCGATGAACTCAACAGATGTGAAATCTGGATTAATTGCCTTTTGAATGTTACAATTTGAAAGATGTTTCTTTAATTTAGACATATCAATATCAGATTCATGTTTTTCATCAGTTTTACCATCATTAGAGTTAGAAGTCTTGAATATATCTAATTGCAAACACGTCTTTAATTTTTCTGTAATCTTCAAATTAGGATCATTTATAATGGCCTTCAAGATATCATTGACATCTCTTTCAGTGCATAAATTGAAATCTGACTCAAGATCAATCAATTTACCAAAACGTTTTAGTATTTTATAGCAGAGACTATGGAAAGTCCCAATCAATAGTTTGTTTATGTTGATATTTGAATTTAGAGTTGATTTTGGCAGTATTTTGTTCAATCTCTCCACCATTTCGACAGCAGCTCTCTTTGTGAATGTCGTGACAACAATATTCTGAGGCTTGATGCCACAATGTAACATCAAATAGGCAACTCTTGAAGTCAGCACCTTGGTTTTACCTGGTCTCAAATCAAATTTTGGTTAATATTTGACCTAAATCTTTACAGAAAAAACGCTATAAAAAGGCTCAAGAAGACATACCTGTTCCTGGACCAGCAAGCACTTGGACTTCGCCACGGTAATCAGCAGTGACAGCCCTCCTCTGCTCAGCATTCAAACCCTCCAGAATCAAATCCATCTTAACTGATTTCTTTACATAGTTAAGCTCATTTGTTTGTTTACCTTTCATAAAAAAAAATATACAAATTTTTTGGACTTGAACTTGTTAACTATGAAGGCAAATTCTTTAAACAACTTGAAGAGATGGTTACACTGAGAGAAGCGGTTCAAAAGCACTCCCTATTCTCAAAATCAAGACTCTACTCACTCTATTCAGATTTCAGGAAGTTGAAGGAGGCAAATCCAGAGGGTTTTGAGGCAAATTTGACTGCGTGGAAGTCTTTTATAAATTCAATCTTTGAAGATGAAGATGCTGGTGCGTTAAAGGACTCATTTTTGATAAGAACTGATGGATTATTGGAGGAGTTAACACTCAGTGAATATGGGAGACCAATGGCTCTCGATTTGGTGCTTGAAGAAATGATAAAAACTGGTGATTTGATGCCTTTGAATAAATTTAATCAAAGTACAGAGAGTATCTATAACAAGGGTTGGGTAAGACCCATTATCAGTTGGTCCATCAATAGATTCATAATGGATACTTCTTATAAATTAGGTGCCAAGAATAATAAATTGAAATCAGATATCTTGATAAATAAACCAATTTTAGAGAAATTTGTCAATCAAAAACTCTTACCATTGATTCAAATAGAATCCATATATACTAAGGATCAATTGAAACAATTCATAATAACGAAAACCAATCACTCCATATCAGATACAGACTATGAAGTATTGTTAAAGTTTTTAGAAAGAGATTTATCCAAAATAAAGATCAAGGATGCTGTCATTAAATTTATTAAGGATAATCAAGATGAGATAACAGAGCAAGATATTTCAATCCTTGAGATAAAATCAACAATATCACAATTAGAATCAAAAATCAAAGAATTAAAAACCAAGATCGATTCAATAACACTTCACTTGAAGACCTCATTATCACAAAGTAAGAATAACAAACAACTATCATTGAATTTATTAAAATCAAAAAAGATTGCTGAAGGGGCATTACTGAAACAAATCAATTCATTAAATCAGTTAGATTCATTAATGTCGAAGATCGAAGAGTCTTCAAACAATTTACAGATCGTTAATCTTTTACAAAATGGCTCAACAATTCTAAAAGATTTGAATTCTCAAATTGGTGGGGTTGAAAGAGTGGAGAATATAATGGATGAATTACAAGATGAGAAATCAAAGGTTGATGAAATAACAAAGGAGTTGAGTTCATTTGGTAAACAAGAAGGAGAATCGGCTGTTGAAGATGATGAAGAACTAGAAGAGGAATACTTAAAGATTTTGAAACAAGAAGAGGAAAAGAAGAATAAAGATACAGATCTGAAGAGATTAGGTGCTGGCCAAAGAGTCAAATCTGCTACAGAACAAGAATTACTGGATAGATTCAACGAATTGAAGATTGATAATCTCAACCCAATCAAAGAGTCAACTACCACTACTAATACAACTACTACAGATAAATCATCAAAGGAACAAGTATCTGAACAAATCCCTGCTGTATAAAAGTGTCTTCAATCATTAATATCGTCATATATTGTAACTCAACTCTTGCAAGGTCTAGAAACTGTAGTAGTACTAGTAGTAGCACTATTCATCATCATCAACTTATTAGCATACTTCTCTTCCAAGGATTGAGAAAATCCAACAGCTAAAGTGTACCCCAAAATCATTTCAAACTTCCCAACAACTCTTTGAAACTCCCTTGAATCGTCAAAGATCGTAATCCAACCCAATTTAACATCATTTGGACTATCATCTGGAGGACTTGTCAAATCTCCAAAGACTCCATCTCCCGGTGAGAAGAATTCATCTTGATCAGTCCCATATGTGATTTGTGATGATATTGAATCAGATGACTGCTCATCATTATTATAATAGTATTCATTACTTCTTGAGTTCAATGATATTTTCACCTTTTTCATGATTTTCTTTTTGGTTAATGTATCTTGAACTTCATTTGGTCTAAAACATGCTAATATTTGATCTTTTGGTAGAATTCCAGATGATGTTGATGATGTTGATTGTAATGGTTCATGGAAATATATAAATCTCTTATTCTTCAATTTTGTTTCTGATCTAAAAGAAGGAATTGAGCCAACGTTATAGATCTTATTATTTTTATCACTAGTATTCAAAATATCAACAATTTCAAATCTCTTTAATGAAACATTGGCTCTGATATCAACAGTCTTATTTTTGATCTCAGCAATTGATATTTGTCTTGTGGTATTGAATTGATGAGTTATTGGAGCCCTATCTGTATAATTATATCTATTGATAGTACCATCATCATCTTCATTGAATCTTGGTGTTATTGATAAATCAAACTGTCCACTTGCTGATTTCGTAATGGTTAAAAATATCTCATCTGTATCATCTCCATTCATACCTCTTTCTTCTTCTTCATCATCGTCTCCATCTCCTTCATTACGAAACTGCTGATCAAGAAATATCATCTTGAATCCATTATTTCCAGTGGTATCAACTTTTCCCTTTATGTTAGGATACATCACATGAACTAAAATCCCCGGAGCATTCCTACAATACATATGTCTCAAGTCTGGATTTGTAGTAAGGTATAAATCATTCCCAACCTCTAAGATATGATATTTCCAGAATGGTTGTTGTTGTGATTGTTGACTTGTCTCTTTTGATATAGTCTTCTTACTACCAGATTTAAGTGCTTCTTTAGCCAATGATTTGATCCCCTTGAAAGACGCTATGGAGTGTCTATTTGGTATCTTCTTAGCATTGCTCGAAACAGTCGATAATGGTGACGATGTCGTCGTTCTTGATATGTTGTTGCTGGTTGTCGTCGTCGTTCTAGAGGAGGCTGATGATGTTGGAGTTCTTGTGATATTTGAAGGTGATCTTGAAGGTAAACTCGGAGGTGTTGCCATTGGCTGCAAATTGGGATTGGATCTTCTAGCAGAAATGATCATTGGAGAAACAGGTCTATTCAAATCTGCAGTTTCGTTATTTTTGCTGATTCTATCATCATCATCATCATCGTTATACCCGTTCTTGGTCAAAGAAACAGCTTCATTAGGCCTCGTGGCTTTGATTCCAGGAAATGGCTCGAGTAGTTGTTCTTTATCATTAATCTTCATGGCCCGCGTCCTTTCCACAATGTTAGCAGACATGATTTCTATATTATCATTGATTTGAGATCAATTGTTTAAGAAGTGATGGAGCTATAAATAATGAAATTCTTTCTAAGGTCGATTTTGACATATTTTGTAGACTTCCCAAATAGGCAATCAAAAAGTCGATTGGTTTGTATTATTTAGAAGGCCTTTGAATACTCTGATTAAGCTTCAATACTCAGTCAGGAACAAGATATCCGATGAATAAATCAAACAAATGTAGACCCCTCTACTCTTGAGAGGTTCCTGTAGGATGTCAATTATCATTGCACGCTCTAGTACAGCGGATCCCCATTTTTAGTATGGTGACTTAGAAGTTGGGATTGAGCTAGAGCTTGAGTTTGAGGTCATGTTGGATGTGATCTGAGGTGTGAAGTCAGAATCTTCATCAATGATAACCATTTTCAATCCTCTTGTCAAAAGCTCAATATTTGGGTTTGTGATTTGGTCTTTGTTGACCTGAGTGTTGCTGGAAGTACTGTTGTAATCTGCGTTCGAGCTCATTGTTATTGTGCTAAGATCTCTAGCCTTGTGGTATTTTCTCTTCAGGAATGTAGTGTAATATTAAGGGAATGTAGTGTAATATTAACGTTAACAAGAGGAGAGAAATATGGGAAGGATATTTGTCGAGATTTCATATTCAAATCAGAATGATGAATTTGCGAGAGACCATTGAGTGTAATTCTCGAACTATTAACAGAAATTTGGTGACTACAGTATCCTCTGAGAAAATCGATGATCACAGGAAGTTGTGTACAACCACTCCAAAATTTCGGCTACTGTATAATTCTTGTGGGAATGTATCTGTTGATTAGTTGCAATATCTCATGTAAATAAAGACACTGTGCCACTGCAGCACTCCATCAACTAGTCAACTCAAAAATCTATCAGTTACTCCATATACAGCCAGACATTTAAGATAGAAAAACACAAGTAGTCGGCAGATCCAAGAGAGACTCAATATTTCCCAATCAAGAACCAGACCGTAAATCTTTAGATATTGAGAAGCGAACCCAACCTCAAAAGATTCGTGGAAATCGAAATCCAAATATCAAATCATTATTATCTTAAAGTCCGAATTAACACCGAAATTGGCTCGGACTTCGGCTTTGTCGCTCTAAGAGGAATTTTTCGGTGTGCACTGTGGATGATCTCTGTGGCTTACCACAATTTACTATGAATCTTTCCCCTAATCAACAAGGTTTCAACTAAGATGAATAATTTATAATACTTGTCTAAGCAGATTTTGAATTTTGAAACCACCACTCCACAATCACAACAGTGTTTGCCACATTGAACAAAATCATGTCATATTATATGTGACTTTCAAATTATATAAAGGTAATCACTTCTGCCAATCCAAAAGTGATCAAAGAGTAATTAATCCCCATCAACTCGATTAATATTCAACAACATGACTGCTGATAAACCCGTCAAGCCTCTCAGAATTGCCATTCTTGGTGCTGGTCTAGTCGGTGCCTACGCTGCCATTCTTCTATCAAGATTACCAAATGCTGAAATCACAGTCTACGAAAAGAGTCCTGAACGTAGGGAAGCTGGTGCTGCCATCACCTTGACTGAAGGTTCCATCAATACTTTGGCCAGAGTTGTTGATATTGATGAGTTGCAACCAATTCTATACAGAGGTCCTCCTGGAGAGCATACCACTGTTAGACATTGGAAGACTGGGAAATATATCCCAAAGAACGACTCTTCGGTGCCAGGTCGTGTTGATGCCAGATATCATAGTGCAAAGGCCCAACGTATCCTCTTACACAATTTCTTACTGGATAGAATTCCTTCAAAGACTGAGGTCAAATATTCTCATACAGCAATCAGTGTTGATCCTCAAGAAGATTTTATTTCTGTCGAGTTTGAAAATTTGGAAGATCCAGTAGTTGTTGATCTTGTCGTTGCTGCTGACGGTATCTATTCCAAAATTCGTCGTCAATTCACCAATGATGAAGTTGTGTATAAGGGACATGTTGCATACCGTAACGTCTTTGATGATAGTATTGTCTCACATATTCCAAATTTACCAAATGATGTTACAGTCTGGGTTGGTCCAAAATCTGCCATGTTTATGACAAGATTGGCACCAAATAAGTTCAATGTTGCTGCTCATGTTTCTGAACCATTAGAAGTGGCTAAAAAATTGAGATGGAATCAAACAAGTGGTTCATTCTGGGAGAAGGATCGTTTGATTGAACATTTCAAAGATTGGGATCCATTAATTGGTGAAATCTTAGCAGTTATGCCAGATGCATATGCCTTCCCAACTGAAAAGGCTCCATGGTTGAATGAATTAACAATTGGCGATAGATTGGCATTCGTTGGCGATTCTGCTCATCCAACCTCTGGTGTCTACGGTGCTGGCGCTGCCTTGGGATTCGATGATGTTTGGGCCTTGTACAGAGGTATTCAAGAAACTTTGACTACATCTGACTCTAAGTCTCCAGAGACTTCAACTTCTTACAATTTAAAAAATGGATTATTCTTATTTGACGAAACTAGAAAGTATTTCTTACAAAGAGTTGCCAAACAAATGGTTATCGATGGCGAAATTCGTACCAAATATTTAGATCAAGCTGTTGATGATGAAGATTGGACTAAACGTGTCTCAAAAACTAGCATGCAAGCAAAATGGATCTCTGAGCATAACATTGAAGCTGCATTTGTTCAAGTTAGAGACACCCATTTCATCAAAATATTCGCTGCTCTTGATGTTTAAACATAGAAACATTCTTGTGTCTGCTTTTCTGCTTGTGTATAGAAAAACTCAATACTTCACCTACAAATCTCAATAAAGCGTAGAATCTATATTAACATGAGTAAAAATGATTTCAAATATTGACAGAAGTTTGTCAGTTGGGTTCAAAATTAAAGTGAAGTAGAAATAATAATAGCATTTTGGATACTTTGAAACACAATAGTATCCTGTATGCTAAAATACAAAAGCAGAGTATCTTTCATCAATCAAGATGAAGAATCAAGAATTCAAAAAAAGAGAAGTGAAAATTGAGAAAATAAGAAAGTTGTTTCATCAGAGAATTAATGATAACACTAATGAGATTAGTAAACCAAACGAAGATCTGACATACATAGATCCAGATCCTTCATATTCACTGACAGAAGCATATGTTGATACTGATGTCGAAGTGTCAACAGTAGAAGTAACAGCAGTAGTAGCAGCACTGGTAGTAATACCTGGAGTAGCTGAAATAGTGGCTGAAGTAACAGAAGAAGTGGTAGCAACATCAGTAGCAGTAGCGGTTGAGCTTCCAGATTTAGAGATTTCAGGAACGCTGGATAATTTACTATTATTAGTGGATGATTGTGAAACTCCAGTAACAGTAGTAGTACTAGTAGTACTAACATCGGAGACATTTGCAGTAGTTTTAGCTACCGCAACAGAACCACCAGAAACCAGTGTTGTCTTGGCTGAAGTAGAAGCTTTTGGAGAGGCTAAATTGGAAACTGTACCAGACAATGTACTTGTGATAACTTTACCTGAAGCAATTGTACTTGTCACAACTGTTGTAGAAGAAGTAACATCTCCATCACTAGCTGTAAGAGGACAGAAAGTGGTATAGACAGTCACCAAGTCGCTTAAATAGCTGGTAGTGATAACGACATTAGTTGTAGTAGCTCCAGTCTCAACAGCATTGCTGGACTTGAAAAATGATGAAGTGGTGCTTACACCAGTTGATAATGAACTTGAACTGGAGGTGGAGCTTATAGACAAACTTTCAATAATCGTAGCAGACAAGTCAAATGTATAAGAAGCCCTTTTGATAACTCTCTTGGCACCGGATGTTGTAACATAGACAATGGCATCATCGACATATGGTCCTGCGCTGGTAGCTTCCGCAAATATACTAAAAACTAACCATGAACTAGTGCTCATTGATTCATCATACTCAAAAGTATAACTATCAGCAGAAACATCCACTGAACCGGTAACTTCAGATCCATCAGCTGCAATAGATCCATCAATAAAGATATAGTTAGAGTGACTTGTAGACTCAGCAGTAACAGATGTCCATGGTCCTAATGTACCTGGGATGTAAATATCCCAACGTAATTCACCATCATACAGGTAACCTGTCATATATGGAGAAGGCTCAGATAACGACGATGTACTAGTAAGCTCCAAACCAGTTGAAGATCCAGCAGCAGAAACCGATGTAACAGTTGCTGAGCTGTTTCCATAACTAGCCAAATAGAAACTCAAACTAGTAGCCAATGCACTGGTCACTGAAGATGACATAATAATCGAGGTAGAAGTACCAGTAGCAAAGTCACCGTTTGAGTTGGTAGTACCGAAGTAGCTCAAAACCTCAGTCAATGAAGAACCAGCAGAGTTGGTGGTTGTGACAGTGGTTGGGGATGGAACAGTGTCAGTGAAGGTAGAAGTACCAGTAGCAAAGTCACCGTTTGAGTTGGTGGTACCGAAGTAGCTCAAAACCTCAGTCAATGAAGAACCAGCAGAGTTGGTGGTAATCACGGTGGTTGGGGATGGAACAGTGTCAGTGAAGGTAGAAGTACCAGTAGCAAAGTCACCGTTTGAGTTGGTAGTACCGAAGTAGCTCAAAACCTCAGTTAATGAAGAACCAGCAGAGTTGGTGGTAATCACGGTGGTTGGGGATGGAACAGTGTCAGTGAAGGTAGAAGTACCAGTAGCAAAGTCACCGTTTGAGTTGGTGGTACCGAAGTAGCTCAAAACCTCAGTGAAAGAGGTACCAGCAGCGTTGATTGTTACCAGAGTAGTTGGCGATGGCACAGTTTCTGGAATAGTACTTGTACCGGTGGCAAAGTTTCCATTGGAATCGGTAGTAGGGTAGTAACTCAAGATATCAGTCTCCGAAGCACCAGTGGTGGTGGTTGGAGCTGGAACAGTGTCAGTGAAGGTAGAAGTACCAGTAGCAAAGTCACCATTTGAGTTGGTAGTACCGAAGTAGCTCAAAACCTCAGTCAATGAAGAACCAGCAGAGTTGGTGGTAATCACGGTGGTTGGGGATGGAACAATGTCAGTGAAGGTAGAAGTACCAGTAGCAAAGTCAC